>CAKAKR010059786.1:0-149197 GCA_916700685.1 Adelosebastes latens
GTTGTTACAATGCTAATTGGCATTGCATTTTACATCATTGGAAAGCCTGTTTATTTACCTTCACAATGATGTCCAACTTGTAAGGATCATGCATTTGTGGGATGAGCACCACAGCTGATTATGTGGGTAGCGCCCAAGAAAAATTTGCCAAAATGCTGTGCCAATGGTAAACAGTGTATTCTCCTGTTGGTATTGACTCTTGTTTTGAGTTGTTTGGTGGATTGGATGATTGAACTCTCTATCAGTAACAAGGAACAAACAAGACATATTGGCAATTTTACACTTTATTCATTTAATACACCGTCAGGAGCCTCAGTAGCGGTGGAAGATCCATACGCAGCCACAACAGCCTGGCACCTCCTCCTCATGCTGGTCACCAACCTGCACGACTGATATCCAGATATCATTGCAATTTATCCAATAGTTGTTGAGATATTTCAGTCTGGACCAAAGTGGCGGACCGACTGACAGTCACACAGCCAGCATGGATTAAAATAGTACTAACAGGAGTCAACAGCAGTGGATTGAGTTTGAGTTTGAGAAAGAAATGAAGGAAAAATAAACTAGTTTAGTACACAGTAAAATCGAATCATGTATTCACAGAAACTTCATTTATTCTAGTAGATCCACAGTAGTCATTATAACAGTAGTAGAAGTAGTAGGGATTTGTGTCATGGAAGCTTCTCTGAACGTGAACTACCATACTTTAGGATACTTAAACATATAACCAAGTGAGTTATGAACCCTTGCTGGTGGCTCACAGACAGACAGGCAGACACTAGGACCTGCAGCCCTCGGCAGGCAGACGGAGCCAGCAGCCTCTGGGACGCTTCTCACTGACTTTCAGAACAATTTTCAAACAAGTGCAAGACTCAGAAAGGACTGTTTGGGATAATTGACAGAGATATTGTTCTTCCCCTCCCTGGCATCTTGTGGAATTGGACACAAACTGGAATATATTTCAGTGATCCTCGGGAGTCTTATACATCAGTGGAGAGAAGAGAGAGCTTTTGCAGAGGTAGAGGACTATTTTACCTTCACCTATACTGCATGAATCTACTGTAACTTATACTACTCTATAAAAAGCAAAGCATTGAAGAAGTTTAACATATTTTGCATGACATTAAACTAATTTACAAACAAAGGAAATAATTTTTTTTTTAGAATATTGAATAGTTATGGATTTCAAGTTACACTAAAACCTAACCACCTAACTATAGGTGAGAAAAAACACTTAAATATTTTCTACTTTCTGTATCTATATTTTATGATAGTAAGCTGCTGAGAACTTTATTAAAATGGTTCTGCTTCAGTCAGCAAATGAGGGTTTAGGGTTGAAGATCAGACCCAACAGAGAGCTGATCATCTCCTCCATCCCCTCAGAAACTGCTGGAGCTTAGCCTCGGGCTCATCAGGTTACAATAGCACCGATCAGACCTGCAGCCGTCTCCTTGGGCTAGGTGATATTCTCAAAGCATTCCTGCACACTTTTTGGTATTTGTATGGTATGTGTTTTGTTGGAAACAAGGAGCTGTATAGCTGCAGGGCAGTTTTACTCAAATTATGTGTGCCACACAGAGTTACAACAAATTATTGCATTCTTGACATAATAGCAGGTGATTATACTGGAGAAGACTTGCTATGCTATTTTCATAGGTACTTTTTCCAAACTGTAGATTTGTCGTTATGGGGTCGGAATTTAAACGCACCTTTTATATGAAATTTTCAACAAGTGTTGAATAGTTTCCAAGTATATAGTGAGTTTACAGACAGAGAGAGGGTCTGTGTTTGAGCTACGTAGTAAATATGGGAACAGAGCAACTCATTTATAAGCTAAACCATATGGCTGTTATCAACTGGCAGGAAAAACAAACTGGCCGATCAATAGGGAGGCTTCTCTGCACTCAAACAAAAGAGGCAGTAGTCAGTTTACAACGACAAAGAGAGTGATGAAATCAGAGGGGGGTGAGCTGAAGGTAGGATGTTGGTCTCGGTGTTAATTAAAAAAAAGGAAATAACAAAAAGCAGATTTTTCCCTTATACACCTTTGATGGTATCTGTGGTTGGTGTAACGTTTTTTTTTTTACATCTATCAAATGTTCATCTTCATCAATGGCAGCTTCATTTCAAGGCCAATTCTACTCTCTATAATGAGGGGCGGAGTTTGTCATCCAGTCTTTTGAGGTATCTTTGAACTCGCGGTCACTTGTTCTGTGCGGTTGATGCTGCCTTCAAAGGGAACCTGCGGTCGTGTTCTTTGACATGGGAAGTTGAACAGACTGTGCTTGGCAGTTGTGGTTAAATTTGCGACTGAAAAAAAGTAAAGTGGACTCTACATGACTCATTCTTGTATTCATTTTTTAAAATGGTAAATGATTTGGGGTTTTCTGCATTTAAACAAAGGAAAAAGAAAAATGTATATGACAACTTAAAGGCTGCTTTGTAAAAACTGCTTCCGATGTTGTGAATTGCACAATACACAACCACATTTGACTAAATGAAAGCAAATCTTTAGGAAGCCAAATTTTGCGAGATGCCAGGTGAAAATGTGAATTTTGAAAATAATATATATTTTTTTAATCAAAAACATTAGGGCTGTCCACGACCAAAGAAATTCTTAGTCGATTAACACTCGTGGTTTTGTCAACTAATAAAATTAGTTGATTTCATCGACAGATTCGTAAAACTGAGTTTCTCCACAAAGAATCACACAAAAGCACCACTTTAAATGTTGTGTTTACCAGAGATGTGCTCATACATTTCTAGGAAATAAGACATTCAGTAAGAAAAAAGCATTAAAAATTACTAATCGTCTGAAGAAATCGATATCGATAATCTGAGACCAAAATAACCGATTAGTCGACTAATTGACTAAAGGTCTTTGCACCCCAAGTCCGAATTTGTCATATGGGTTTTTTTTCTTTAAATCTGACATTCAATAAAAAACCTTACGCACAGAAACCTTGCACACGGAGTCCAATGTGTTTTATTGTTCTATTTATTGTGAAAATTCGCAGTGCAAGACAAAACTGAATTAATTACGTGGTGCAATGGATAGCTCTGGACCAAAACGGGGCTAATGAATGAATGAAGCAAGAAGCTATCGTTTAGCTGCCTAGAGGACAATCACTACGGTCTAATCTTTCCTACATCCTTTGTTTTGCGACCATTCCCGATTCCAAGCTGTTCTGCAATCACCTGACACAATACATCTTTAAATTCCGCATCTCTGTATTCTCTTTATTTCCGCGTCAATATGCTAGGCTCAGAGCTAGTGACGAAGAATAAAAAGCAAGAAAGACCGTGTATGGCGGCCGGGTGGGGAGGTGGATGGGTCCAACAAACACAGGACTTTCTGTTTTGTAAGTTATGTTAGTGACGTTTGTCACGTTTTTCAGTGACGTTTGTGACGTGATTTCCATATTTATGTTATGATGTTTCCGTACTTATTTTACTTAGTTTACGTACTTATTTTAAGCCCAACCATGACATTTTTCCTAAACCTAAATGTTTTTATTGCCTAAACCTAAGTGAGTGCTCAAACAACCCTCTTTTGTCTTTTGACGGATGCGAAAAACGCAGAAAATCAAACCTGTTCTGAAAACTTTAATGACGGACGAAAGTTTCAGATTCGGCGTATAAACGTGATTTGAGACAACGTGAGGTCGTATTTATATTTAGACGTTGAAGGACTTGATGTGCAAAGGCCATAAGAGGGGGCACCATGACTTCCCCAAAGCCACACAGGTCTACATGCATGCTTCTGTGCTGTGACTTATAATAGTGTGTTGCACATTACTTGAACATAGAGTAATGAAATATGGCTAACCCTCCCAAACTAAGGTGCTTATTAAGGTGGTGGGACTTTGCAAGGTGCTTTCCAGTGGCTTATCCTCAGCTGACATGTCTTCCTGACTCTTCAATTGAGAGGATATTGAGGCATAAACTCTGTCGATTAGTTTCATGGAGTCGACAATTTAGGCCTGCACAATTAGTTTTTATTATATCAGATAATCTCTGGATTATCTTTTCAATTAAATGACCAATTGTTTAGTCCATAAAATGTCAAAAAATGTCCATTATAAGTTCCCAGAGCCAAAGGTGAAGTCTTCAAAATGCTTGTTTGTCCACCAACAGTTAAAAACTCAAAGATATTTCACTTGCAATGATGTAAAACAAAAAAGTAGCACGTCGTCACAAACTGAAACCAGAAAATGTTTGAGAGAAAAATAATCTAAAGAAATGTAAAATTCTGAAAGTTGATTAATCAACTAAATCTTTCAGCACTACAAACGTTCCTCTCCTTAACAGAAGTGCTGCCCCGCAAAAAGAGTGATTTCATATCTTTGCTCAACTATATGTGACTAAACAATTATTATCAGCTTGGCCAAATACCGCAGCATTATCAGTCTTGAAAATGTGCATAATACTACTGTATTTACATATGTATAACTACTTAGTGTAGTTTGATCCATGCTGCCAAAATTCTTCTTTTTTGGATCTGAGAGAAATGTTTAAATAGCGACACATGAAAAGTGTCTGGTGGAAATAGTGTATGACTGCCAGTTCTGGTCCAACCCAAAACTGGCTGATGTCTAATTGAATTTAAGACCACACATTGTAACACAATTTCACATTTATTTCTTTTTTTCTTTTTTTTTTTTCGTTTCGTGAACAAAATGTGATGTACTCAATGTAAGACTTGAGCTAAAAGATGGAAAAAGAACTGGACTTTGACCATCTCTTCTGGTATGCGGAGCAACAATGTACATCGGTGGAGCTTTTCTACATTCCTCATTGCTGAACAATCTGTTCCACAGGTGGATGATCCGGGTCTGGCAGACCAGACTCGGACTCTTAAAGACAGGTTACAGATGCTGTATGGTCCATCTGAGTAGAAGCAGGGTGTACAGCCTTCTACATGCCTAAAAACAAACCAGTTCATGCAAAGAAACATACGTCTGCATTGTACAGTCTTTGACACCTTTTATTTTGTTATACTCCTCTTTTTTCCATTCATCTGACAGACACCTGACAGTTTGTCTTTGGTTCTGTTAGGCTGTGCTATGTAGGAGATGTAATGAGGTCCAGCCCGTCCTTGCAAGACTTTTTTCCAGAGTTTGAACTACAGTACTTTTATCAAGGATTAGATTTATATGGTTAAAAGATAACCTTTGTTGTTGTTTAACAAGAAAGAAGGCCATCAACTCCAAACCTCAATAAAAGGGGTCTTTACATATTAACAGTGCTATATCTTCTTTCTTGTAATGTTTTTTTCATCTACATCTTGCACTACTTAAACATGCATTTTTTTATTCTGTTCTCACGTTCCTAACCTGGTGGCCCTCTGGTCATAATCAACACTTGCTCAGCAGCACCCCAATAAAAGCTTTTATAACACATACAAAACGTACAAGATGGATAGTTTGTGCAAAGTTATCACAACCTTTATTTTCCTCTGATATTTTTCTGCCATGTAGAGTAAGTTACACAACCCAAGGAATTCAGAGATGCACAAAGTTAACATTTCCTAAGTTAAGTGGACAACAGCATATTTGAGGGGTCAAAGTTCAACTGAGTTCAAAGTTCAAATTTCAATTTAGTTGCATGTTGCATCTTAAAACACGTGGAAAACGCCAGCTGTGACGCTTTCATTCTTTTATCCAAGGTGCTTTGGAGGTTGCGCTCCTGTCGCGTCTGCCGTTACTGAGCAGCCAATAATGCATTGCATTATTGCAATGAAGATGAAGTTACAGTAATTTAGCAGAAAGCCTCACTGGCTAAGCTAAACAAAGTCAAAACTAACAAATGGATTTCCAGCATCGTAAATCACACATAGTGGCTTTACTGCTCGATTTGTCTGTCAATTTCTGTCACCTTTCAACCCGATGTTGCAAAGGGTGAAGCAAGAAAGATAGTCCGTGGGACAGATCATAAAGCTCTGGGTAGTCCTGCACTAAAATCATTGACTTCTCCTCCATATATTTACCATAGACTGATATTTACAGAAGACAGAAAAGATATCTGCCAGCTGGGATTGGTTGTTTGTCACACTTTTGTCACACGCGTTAAAAAAAGTTTTTTATCTCAGGGAACAGAATAAACAGCGAGAGTAGGAAAACTTAAGGTTAATGTCAACTACATTTTATTGTGCAATTTTATATTGTTTAACGACAATAACACCTTGAAATCAATTCAAATCGATCTATTGAAAACCAACAGTTTCTCATGTTTAGGCGTCATAATACATAAGATGAATATTTTGATAATTGTCCTCCTCTCCATGTCCCCCAAAAGAACAGGACTGTAATTGCCTACAATTACAGAAGCTTGTGTTATCCCTCCCTTCACTGGCATCAAACCCGATTAGCCACCCTTCATGTATAATTGCATCAGCATCTATGCTTCCATGCAGACATGTCCCATCATCTCTTGCAGCCTCAGGCACAGGTGAACATGGTACCCACTTACAAAACATGGAAAGAACAACAAGCCACTGTTTAAACCAACTGCTGCATAACGCCAGTGTTATCTCTCTTAATAACTCAGGAGGAGTACCTCTCTGATATCACAGTTGACATTATTTTGAAAATCTGTCCATGTTCAAAATTTATAACTGAACAGAGGTGATTAAAATGTCATATAAAACGTTGTAAAAGTGAATATCTGTGATGATAAGCAGCAGAAATACAACAAGCCTGTGCTTGAGCTGTATTACCCCTCTCTACTGAAGAGCCCTGCTAGCAGGAGTACCTCATCATCTGAGAGTGTGAGTTACAATAGGGCCACACACACAGTGTGAACTGTGAATCACTCTCCTCATCCAGCACGCCAACCACAACTCAACCCTGTAACCCAACTATCCATCTGTAACTTCAGCTCTTTCAGATACGTCTCGACTCCACGTTGTTATGAGAAGGGAAATTCTCATAACATTTGCTGCAAAACATACAATTACTTTTACATTTAAATAAGTGTTTCAAACATAGACGGTATATAAGAAGTGGATGTTGTCACTGTGACGTCACCCATTGGTTTGTGGACTGCGGTTTTTAAGACTCAAGTTTGGTATTTTGGCCATCACCATCTTGTTTTTTCAACCAGAAGTGACACGAGAGGGTGGAGCTAAGTACAACCGAAGGCTGAATAAGACATTTTTAGGGTACCAGAATATTACAATAAACTTTTATGAACTGAAAACACACTGTGAAAGGGTCAAAAGTTGTACGACAAAAACATGGACAACTCCCAGACCCGACAACGCCATGGTAGCGACCTGTCAATCACAAGGTAGCCACGCCCCAAAGCATACCCGACTTTATGGTCTATTTGACTCTAATTGGGACCATAATTTACTAAATGAACATCATGCTGTATTGTAGAAGACTTGAAACTAGCAATAGAGAACATAAACTCATGTTTACAATGTTTACTGAGGTATGAAATCAAGTGAGAGGTATAGGCTCATTTTCTCATAGACTTCTATACAATCAGACTTCTTTTTTCAACCAGAGGAGTCGCCCTCTGCTGGCTATTAGAAAGAATGCAAGTTTAAGGCACTTCAACATTGGCTTCAATTTTCAGACCCGGAGGTTGCCGCCTGGTTTCAACCCAAAACTGTTTCCACAATCTGTAGACTGCTACACAAATCAATTGGCTTGCCCAGCATCCAAATTTGTATTCTTACTCCACTTTTTCAAGCATGTAATTTCATCATAGGGATAGAGTGTATACTAATTGAGTAAAGGAATCTTCTTTTTGATTTGAGCCACTAAAATCAAATAAAACAAAAGCCTAGACAACCACTAACTGCAACAGAATACAAACAGTCTAATTTGCTTGAAACAGAAAACGTCTAACGCAGCACACGTATGCATTTTCTACATACACACCGCCGCTTCCGTGGCGTCACTTTATTTACCTTACCATAACAGCAGGGGTGAATTTATTTGGAAAAGGTGTAACCATAATACGGAAATTGCAGTGAGGAAAACAAAGGCTGCAGTAAAATAGAGCCACAAAGGTGTCAGGGGGTATGTGAGAAGCTGTTTGATTGGTCATAAAAGGTGCAGATGTATCACACGCTCAGTGAAGCGAGACTTTAAACAATCAATTGGGAAAGAGTTTCCCACAAAATGTCAAAGCAGAGATGGAAACAAAAAGTAGAAAAGGAAATGGAGTCCTGATTCCACAAGGAGTTTAGACTGTGAGGTACTTGAAGAACTGAAATATTTCAGCTAAAGAGGGTCAGCACTTGACAAAGTCCAAAGCCAATATGTGGTAATTTTACTCCAAATGCATGCTTTCTTCTATTAAAAAACACAGTATGAGCCTCTTTGGTGAAATGAAAACAACAGTATTTAGGACATTGGGTCAGAGTCACCACAAACATAACAGACCACAACTTAATATCTTCCAAAACAACAGGGACTGCTGGATTGTTCTAATACCAGGAAATTACTGGGGATAAGGTTTTCAAACCAGCATGAAGACATATACCCAACATATTTGAAACAGTTTGAACTGTTGCTCTTCTATAATACTGCTGACAGACACAAACAGAGCTGTAAACTTGGGAAGGCTCGATACCACTTTTTCATTCCTGATACCGCAAACTTGACTATCTGCTGATATTGGTACCAATCCGATACCATCTTTTTCCCTCTCTTAAACAACTAAGCTTTTAATAATACATTTGTATCATGCACTTTGCTTAACCTCACCCAGTGGTGTAGTGGAGGGTAGACGCAGGTATACGGAGTATACAGTACAGTATACCCACCTATCAGCCAAAAAGCCATTGGAATATAGGAGTATACCCACTTCCTCCTGAGTAACCTGTAGGCTACCATCTAGTACACCCACCTCATCAACGACCACTACACCACTGACCTAGCATCTAAAAAACATCATGCTCAAACTGTGAAACAAAGAAATACATAACCCCCAACATGACTCAGTTATGCAATATTGCTGCTTCTTTTTATTTAAACTTTTTAACACAGAGAACTTGTAGCAGCATTTTTGATTGGCCAGCACCATTCAAACATTCAAAATGAAATTGAAAGTGCAACTTTGAGCAAACGTTTTAATATGAGTATTTAGAATAACAAAGGAATTATGATTCCAGTGAGAAATATGGGATATAACTAAACACTCAATGAGCCTATACCTCAATGGCAATGGATTGTTTAGGATAATGGATATTAGAAAAAAAAGTATAATCCGTATTGGATTATACTTTTTCTTCTGATATTTGATCCAGTGATTTTGGCCAGTATCAAACCGATATCGATACTAAGTATCGGATCGACACATCCCAACTTTACAAGAACCGATACTTAACCAATACAGTACCAAGTTGATGCCAAAATTCTGAAAATGTGATGGTACTCGTTTTTCTACAGTATCGCAGGTACCGCAGGTAACGCAGGTACCGCAGGTACCGCAGGTACCGCAGGTACCAGGGATCAGGGCTCAAGACTAACGGCGTACAATATGATGTGTTAAAGGTAAATTGTAACGTTATCCTTAGGTGTGCAAATGTAATCTTGTAAAATTTAGTTTTTGGCAAGAAACTTGAGGCTGATCATCAAAGATTAATAATAAATTAGCAAAAAACAGTATGCAAACAGTAATAAAGGAGTGTATGTTGTAGTACATGGGATTTATTGTTTTGTTTTTTACCGTGGTGTCAAATTGGGTATCCAGAATTGTGGATTTTCACTGGTATTGGCATCAGCTACTAAATTTCTGACAGTGTGACATCCCTAATGTAAATTGATGAATCATCAACAGCAAAATAGTTGAGCTATGAGGAAAAATGTCTTGAAAAATGAATGTTTTTCAGCAACATCCCTGAAATGTAAATAATGTGTCTGGAGCTCCATTTTGAAAGGATCTGCATGATTTTTGATATGACAGTAATACAATCAAGATCAGCCAAGTGTGGACACAGGAGGATGTAAAAGTCTGGCCAAATCATGTCCTTAAGTGATGGGAGAAATCAAAGCTGCTATTCTGTCCCAGCGTTGAAAGCTGTATCTGATCTGGCATCTGCCGTTGTAACGTCCTCCAATATTGTAATTGGCCGTAATCCTTAAAAAAACTGGAAAATCACTGGGGTTGCACTCATCTTGAGACAGCACCGGGTCTCCGAGGCTGTTCAACTCTTAACTGGGCCAAAGTTAATTCACAAGTAAAAGATAATATAAAGTTCATCTCAGGAGACCGAGGTGAGGTCTGCCGAGGTTTGATCACAAACTGCACGACAACACACGTCGACCCCCTTTGAGTCCTCGTTGTAAGAATTTATTTAACTAATTTGAGTGCTAAAGCGGAGCCTGTTTCTCCGCTGAGGCTGTTGTGTTTACTTACATTGTGTATAGAGACTGGGCTCAGCTGTGTTTCCTCAGCGCAGTGAGACCAAACACAGACATCAGTGAGTAATGAAACTGTCCTTGTTAAATCTGCTATTTACCATTCTCATGCGGTGGTTTCTGTCATATTTTGTGTAGTTGGGTTCGGGCAATATAAAGAAAGATGATATTCTTTCTTTAACTAATTTCACTTGACGTCGTGAAGTTCAATAGATTTTGTGGCGTGTGGAATAATCTGAGTGGTCAACAGGAAGTTAAGTCCTCTTGTGGGAACTGTTTATGAATACTAAATCATAAAAGCTCCATTATAATTTCTGCAGATTGCGTATCCGATCCATCGCAGGAAAGATAAACAGAGTTAAGCTACTATTGTAATCCAAATGTTGGAATCAAAGTATCCACTCAGTGATAACGCTGAAGTTTCAATCTGTTGCATCACTAAAAGCTTTGGATTCCAGTCTTTGAGCGTAGATGTTGACTGACTGGCCCTCCCTGATCTGGCTCTTTGGCATCACTCAGTTCGGTTTCAGTTTGGACATGATGTGGTCTTCAGGTCTCAGCGCCAGGCAGACTTTCACACATCTGCCTTAAATCACAACCGACTGCCAGCAGAGGCCCCATTTCCCAACCAAAGGTCATATTTTGTTGGAAACAGTTTCCCACATAGTTGTCTGATAACAGTAAAACAGAAAATTGCCTCAACTAGATACAACAGGACAGCAGTCGGGGGGGGATAAGAAAAGGGAAATTATGTGCTTCAATTGCATGCTATTATCCCTCTTAACATGTTTCCTTTGACTAGTTGCCAATAAGACAAAATACAAGATTTCACTACAACTCGAGGACAAGCTGAGGCAGGTATGCAACGGCTCAAAACCTTAAATGTAACCTTAAATCATGTGTTGCAATTTTGACATTTGTGTCAAAGCAAACTGATCCGATACCCGGTGTGAGCATGTCTGGTAACATGAGGTAACGGCAGTAAAAACATTGTTATGATGTAACTTAATAAACGTGTTGGAATATGTTATAGTGGTTTTTGGGCTTTAAAAATAAGCCTGTTTCCATCCTCCTGTCAGCTCTTTACTCATTTTGACAAAAGAAAATAAACAAAATCTAACTCACATAACGCCAAGTTCATCTGAAGATCTGGTGTGGTATCAAAAACGGCAAATAATTTATCTTAATGTTAAGGAGGACATTCTTTTCACTGGAAATTTCTAAAATTGATCTTAACTGACATTTATTGACCTCATCCTGAAAGCTGCAGTCTGTTTTATTTAGATTTTATTCCCAAAGTGAAGCATTTGATCTTCTTCCACTCATGTTTCCCAGTATTTTCTGGATAAAATGGCACTTTTTGCAGATTCAACTTCACACAATCAGCCATGTTTCACCTCTCCGCAGTTTGTCTTCAACAGAAATTCAATGTCTTACTGTCTTTAGCCCATTGCCAGCTATCACCTACTGCTGCGCAGGGTGTTGGTATGTGGGTGTGCGCCGTTTTTTGTCGAACAGACTCCAATTTGAATACCCTGAGGGCTGCCTGATGCAAGATCCGTACTCTGAGAGAACATCATTTCTCTACAGGGCCGAGGGGAGAACTGAACTATCATTCACCTCTTTACACTGGACTACAGTCAAGAAATATTTCAGTTATCATCAACAGCTCTCACTGACTGTATTAAACACAGGGCTGACCCGAATGTAGGGATGCACCGATACCGATACTGGATCGGATATCGAGCAGATAGTGACTCAAATAGGTGGATCAGGTATCGTGACAATGGGACCGATCTATTCAATTCAACTGTATGTTTATATTCTATTTACATTATATATTGTAAATTTAATTCCTGTTTAAGTTTTGACCAATTTGTTGCTGCATTTGTGATTCCTGTGAATTTTGAAGATTTTAATCAAGTTGCTGGTGCACGATTTATTATTTAAATAATAAATAATTAATGAAATTTATATACTGTATATGTATTCATCGGTCACATTTTGTTTTACAAAGTTAGAAAAGCGATGTTTAAGTCAACCCTGATGTTTCATTACACATAAATGAATGATCCCAGTCACTTCCACACAGTGAGGCATACAGCTCATTAATTAAACACTGATATCAGACCAGTACTCGGTATCGGCCGATACCCAAAGCCCAGGTATCGCTGTCGGTATCAGAACTGAAAAAGTCAGATCAGTCCATCCCTATCTGAATGCTTCAAAGCTTCGACTGTTGTCATGGTATTTAGCCTCCAAATCACTAATCAAATGCTTTGATTTTCAAATATTTCTCACCGAAGATTCAAAGCCCAAAAAATTGTATCCAGGACACTCCTAATTAAACCCTTCCTCTATTTAAAGTTTATTTTGTTGTTATTAATTCCCCCTTTGGTGCCAAAAACATCTTCATTATAAAAAAAATAACTGAACTGTCTTCACTCTTAAAGTCACCTCTTCATTCATATCTTGAATGAGCACAAATTGAATCCATCTATCATCCATCATCTGCAACCGCTTATCCTGTTAGGGGTCACGGGGGGGGCTGGAGCCGATCCCAGCTGACATTGGGCGAAGGCGGAGTACACCCTGGACAGGTCGCCAGACTATCACAGGGCTGACACATAGAGACAGACAACCATTCACGCTTACATTCACACCTACGGGCAATTTAGAGTCAACAATTAACCTAACCTGCATGTCTTTGGACTGTGGGAGGAAGCCGGAGAACCCGGAGAAAACCCACGCTAACACGGGGAGAACATGCAAACTCCACACAGAAGGGCCCCAAGCAGGATTCAAACCTGCGACCCTCTTGCTGTGAGGCGCCAGTGCTAACTACTGAACCAATGTCACCTTCAGCCCACAAATTAAATCATAAACATTTATTTTTACAAGCTTTAAAATAACCTTCTTGCACATGAAAAATAATTGCTTCAAAAGCCCCTTTAGCCTGTATACAACTACCTACTCAATGAGAGGAACTTATTTTTCAGTACTGACATAGCCCAACAAAAGCATTTTATGTAATTAAATATAATTAATACAGCAGCTAACAACACAACATTCAACCGGCACAAAATGAATGCAACACAACACAAACATTGGCCATTGCCATGGGTGAATTTCATCTTATTTGCCGATAAACTGATTGTAGTCAACGAGGCAAAAATCATCCGATACCGATGTTCGGCCGTTAAATTCAAAGTAGAATATAGCTGCACAGCTGTGTGTATACTTTCTATTGTCTCTGCCCATTTCTTCACCATGCCTCTTAAAACAATGTTTCCTCCCTTGTAGGCCTACCTACTTGTGTGACTCATAAAAAAATACCCTCAGGAAGGATTATACTATGCAGTTCCCATAGCAACAAAATTATGCTCTATTTACCTCTGACTGAAAACACTCTTCAAGTTAAGAGATGTTTATCATTCCTGCGTTTTCCTGTCTGTCCTTGTGTATCTATGAAAACACCACAGCAGAGCTGCGCGCACGGTTAATTGATGGATTCCTATCCGTCAATTAAGATGCGAGTGGCTCAAGAAACGGGACGTCCTGTAACAACGGCAGAGGCTGAAACCTTAAACAGAAACTGAAGGCTAATTATAGCGACACAAAGCAATACGGTGACAGTCTAGCAATTTGGTCACAACGGAGAGAAAATGATTAGAAAGATTTAGCATTTTTTTTCAGAAATGGTTATGATTGACAATGTTGAAAATAACGGGGCGGCACCGTGGTTAGCACTGTTGCCCCACAGCAAGAGGGTCACAGGTTCGAATCCGGCTTGGGGCCCTTCTGTGTGGAGTTTGCATGTTTTCTCCGGGTTCTCCGGTTACCTCCCACAGTCCAAAGGCATGCAGGTTAGGTAAATTGTTGACTCTAAACTGCCCGTAGGTGTGACTGTGAGTGTGAATGGTTGTCTGTCTCTATGTGTCAGCCCTGTGACAGTCCGGTGACCTGTCCAGGGTGTACCCGCCTTCGCCCAATGTCAGCTGGGATCGGCTCCAGCACCCCGAGACCCTGAATAGGATAAGCGGTTACAGATAATGGATGGATGGAATATTGAAAATAACACTTGCTGTGTGTTATTTATTATCAAATGCAAAACAATTATAGAAGCAGTTGTTGTCAATGAAAATCTTGGGTCTCAAGAATGATGCCAACAATGCTATAAAAGAACATCACACAAGTAAAAAACTAAATGAGAATCTAAGACATAAAATAGTGCAAGTTAGAGTTTAGGGATAAAAGAGATCTACTACATGTCCAACCCGGTCACACGAAAAGGCTTCTTGCTTTAGGCGTGTCATTTGTACACCATGTAGTCTGTACTGACTGCAATGTAAATGCTTCTGTGTTAATATGCTATACTCAGAGTTAGTGACATAGAATAAAAAGTGAGAAAGACTACTTATGAAGGGCGGGAGGGGAGGTGGATGGGTCCAACAGACACAGGACTTTAAACCAGGAGACCGCGGTTTTGTTTTGTAAGTTACATTAGTGACGTCTGTGATGTTTTTTCCGTACTCATGTTACATTGTTTCCATACATATATATTACACTTAGTTTCCGTACTTATTTCAAGGCCAACCATGACATTTTTCCTAAACTTAAGTGGGTGGTTTTGTTGCCCCCTGCTGGTACAGCACCTTCATGCATGTGTGTAATATTCATGCCTCTGCACTGACACGCTATCCTCTGGTGGACAGGCGGGTTTATTACACGCTTTGGCGTGATATCGCGTTGACATGTCATCTCTCTGTCAAATTAATTTCACATAGATTAGATAAATGCAGCCTTAAATATGAAGGGAAATGTTTACAGTGGCATTTACAGTCAGACATTTGTTTGTGTTACAGACTTTTATTTTGATAATTTTTCACAAGAAAAAGATACATTAATAATCAAATGATGTTTTGCACAGTTGTGCACAGTAAATTTGAATAAATTAGTTGAAAGTTTCATTGTAAGTTAAAGTTATAGAATCAAAGTCATGGACAATTTGCATTAGGTTGTAGTTTCAGTTTCTCCTTTGGACCTACATTTTGGGAAAACCCTCAACGCTATAGCACAAATGGCGAACTGTTTATGATTTTCTTTTAGTTCTAAAGTTTGAATATTTGCTATTACACCAGCACCAGGAGAAATGTCCCTTTATTTGAGCATATGTTATACAGGTCCAGACTACACGGGAAGAGAGTTTTGGAAGAAAGGACCGAGGGAAAAGAAAAAGAAAGACAGAAAGCTTTAAAAAACATACTAGTTTCTATCATCATCAGCGTGAAGACGACAGCATTCATGTATTTCACAAGATCCCCACATTTTACTGCGGCTGTCATTCCAACAACCTCTCAGTTTGAGGGCTTGAATTCAGCACAAAGCTCTGCAGTTTTGCATGAATGACCGCAGCAACGTAATGAGCAGCATGTCATTCAAAGCCCACTGGTGGCTTTCAGATAAAGTCACCTGCACCTCCCGTCCTCTCTGAATGAGAGCCAGCCCCGGTGGATCGGGTTACTAGAAGGGCTGTGTGACTTTTACCATATGAATGAAGCCCCTGCCACGTTTTTTCAGAGGGAGGTAGATTGTTCGTGGTCCTGCAGACTGGATTGTGTGCCACCAGGCTGCTTGTCAAGTCATCCCAGACGGGGCTCATTAAACTGACTCCATTAGAGCTAATGAGTTGTAGGTCAGTGGTTGTGGGTGGCCTCTCCATTCAGGGCTAACAGACCGCATAACTGATTCAGTCAATTCACGCCGGCAAGGGAGTATACCTGCATCTACGGGAGCCTCACAAGCAAACACCGGGCTCAGAACAATAGGCTCAGCACAGCAGAGATAATAAACTCCCCCGGGAGGACTTGGACTCTAAAGGTGGATGCTGGGCTGAAGCTGAAATGTTTTATGAGCAACAGCAGCAGAGTGAGCAGGGCGGTGACCGTTTAAATAGACCACAACATTGCATAGTAGGGCCGCAACACAGTGTTGTAGTCAAGACCACCTAAACCGAGACCGAGTCATGACCAAGACCAGAGTGTATTGAAGCAGAGACAAGACCAAGACTGTGAGGAGTTGAGACCGAGTCAAGACCAAGACCAGACCAGTGCGAGTCCCACACTGCATGACACACTTACAATAAAATGTGGAACATGCAAACAGTCCTCAAACCTGAAAGATCCAGCTTCCCATAAACAAACAAACACATAATTCACCTTTTTATTAGGGCTGCGTATTGGCAAGAATCTGACAATACGATACGTATCATGATACAGGGGTTACGATCCAATATATTGTGATATACTGCGATACTGTAAGCAAGGCAATATACTGCGATTTTTTAAAATCTTATTTTAGGAAAGCTGTCATAGTATAAAAACACACTAACATATGTATAAAATCTGAGTAAAAAACTGTGTACTTTTTTATGCAATCATAACAGTTTATCACAGTCCCTGTAACATCCAACATCATAGCACTACTTTGAGAGAGGGCACATACACTAAGAGGGCGCATCTCTTTGCAAAAGAAATAAAGTATTGACTCATGTTAATCTTTACATGTAAACTATTAATTAAAAATTGATTCAGTGTTTTTGAGAATTGATACAGTATCACAAAACATAATATCCCAATATTCGATATTTCCGATATTTTCTTACACCACTACTTTTTATTGCCATATATACAGTATATATGTGTGTATGTATAAGTGTACCATGAAAAATGTCTTAATAAAATAATCAAAAGGCATTGCATAGGTGAATTATATGTGCGGGGAAAGTTTTCTGTGAGCAGTCACAGTAATGATGTTGACAAATAAATCAGACACTAAACTGGCGGTTTAGTGATATCCCCGCAGTTGTGGTCTTGACCGGTCTTGAAATTAAATCGAAAGTCCTCGTTGTCTCAGACCGAGACAAATCAGAGTAAGTGCGGACGATTTCAAGACGAGACGAGTGGTCTTGAGACCGATCTCGAGTACTACAACACTAGTCACAACTAACGATTTGTTCCATCGATTAACCTGCCAATCATTTTCTCAATTAATTTGTTGAACAAATGATTAATTTATTAATCAGAAAAAAAAGAAAAATGTCCACTACAATTCCCTAGAGAACAAGAAGATGTATTCCTATTCATTGTTTTGTCAAACCAACAATCCAAAACACAAAAATATTCAGTTTACGCTTATAGAAAACAAACAAAAGTAGCAAAATAATCTTCATATTTCAGATGCTTGAACCAGGAAATATTTGGCATTTTAGCTTGAAATATGATTAATTAATTATCAAAATTGTTGCTGATTCATTTTCTGTCAACCAACAACCAACTAAATAATCCAGCTCTACTGCAAACTGTGCATATGACTGAAACACAGTGTGTTGCAGTTAGTACACTTTTCATGTACGAGTGTAGCAGTGCAACTTTAAAATGTGTACGTTGTGAGCAAGCACACAGGTTTGGACCCATTTCAGTCAGCTACCTCGCATAGAGCTGCGTATTGACAAGAATCTGGCGATACGATACGCATCATGATACAGGGGTTACGATTCAATATATTGTGATACTGTAAGGAAGGCAATATATTGTGAATTTTTTTATCTAATTTTAGGAAAATTGTCATAGTATAGAGAACACACAACCATATGCATAAAATCTGAGTAAAGAAATGTTTTACTTTTTTTATTCAATCAGAACAGTTGGATCTGCATTTGCATTTATCACAGTAGCTCTAATTTGAGAAGGCACATATACTGAGAGGACGCATCTCTTTGCAAACGAAATAAAGTATTGACCGAGTTAAATCTTGTCATTTAAACTATTAATTAAAATACAATACAGTGTTTTTGAGAATCGATACGGTATCACAAAAACATAATATCACGATATTTGATTTTTTTTCAATATTTTCTTACACCCCTAACCTCACGGAAACTGGATGTATTATGTGAAGACAGAGTAAAGACTAGATATTTGGCATCTAAGTTCTGATTTCATCACTTCATCCAAGCATACACCAAGCTCAGTACAGCAAAACATGTGCACAACTAACACTACTAAGCTTCATCCCCAAAAACATATTAGACACAGCAGCTATTATGTGGCACCTATTAAGTGGACTCAACAGGAAAACTCAGACTGAGGAGATTGAACCTTTTAGCCATTAGGCTATATACCCATCAAAACATCTCCAACTATTCCAGAAATATAATATCTACTTAATCTAGATGGATCTAAACCCAGTCCCAGACCATGTTCGAGGCTGCAGGTCCAGGACTATAGGGTATTGTGCATCATGCTTGCTGAGTGGCTCACCGGGCACTTAAATGCAACACTGTTATGGTTAAAATGTTCACCTGACACATATATGCAACAGAGCTGAGACACACAAGCTATATGCAACAAACAATAATGATAGAGAATATTAAAGAAGTTGTTTCACATGTCCATTATTAATCAAGTGTGTTGAGACCAACAACAACAACCACAAAGGAAAAAGCTGTAAAAATGAGTTCAGCCCCAGGAACACTCATGAATATTCTCATCTCTCAGCAGCATTAAAATACTTGAGACCAACAACAACCAACTAAAACTGAGCTCAGAAACAACAAGAAATGAATGCACAGTTAAAACATAACATAGCAGATATCAGCAGCCTGGAGGCCTCATAGCTTGTCTATTTCCAAGCACACAAACACCAACTAAACAAAGCCAAAACATCAATAAGCATGTGAGCATCATAGGTTAACATAAGCAGCAGTTACTTAGCTTGATGAAGAGAAGCAGTGATGGAGTTATTGAGCAGCCAGGAGGTCCAAAGAGTTGGTTTCCAGGCCTGAAGTGATGTTTAAGGACTAGAGTTGCGGCTGAGAGTGGAGTCCTTGAATGCAGCACAATAATCTCATAAAGTGACATGATGGCTGTTGGCAGGTGGTCTAATTTATGTTATTGAATGTTATATTAGTAGACTAGTCTTTGCAGCAGTTAGTAAATCAGTAAACAGTGAGCCGGGCGGTGACAGTTTAAATAACCTTCCCAGCTGGAAAAGGGTGCATTCAATGTACAGTTGTGAAGTGTGTGGCTGCTAATTTCATAATTTTACAATTTCCTCAACACTTCCGTTGATTATTTCACAATGCTATAGGTTTATATCTTACATGGCCATCAGCTTTCGTTCCTGACAAATCCGGATTTCCATCTTTCAAATAGTTTCCTACCCATGAGCCTCATTTTGCAGAGATGGCTGTGGAGATTAAATTTTTTTCATAACCTCCCTGTATCTCCAGATTTGATGATTTTGATGGTGAATTTTTCTAATAAACTGAAGGATTAAGTGTTCTTTTATAGGTTGAGAAATTATTCTACTTAAACAAAACAAGCTGTTTTTTAAAACCCTTGGATTAGCTGGAAAGAAGGGTACAGTTGACTTTTTATTAGAGATAGGCCTTTAGTTCTCACAGGACAGCGGCACTACAAACATATGATCTTATAGAATATAATGCTGTAGATTAAACTACCCAACAGCAGGCAATTCAAAGTAGTTAAAATTAAAAAAGCACATTAAACATCAACATAGGCCTTCACATTAATGCAGCAGTAATATATACATATATAGCCTAATAGTAAAACTCTCTGACAGGGACCATTCTTCTGCATAATGAATAGGCTGCTTTTACTTTAAGTTCATTTTTGGTTTTAAATGCAGGACTTTTACTTGTAGTGGAGTATTTTCTACCTACTTTTACTAAAGGATCTGAATATTTCTTCCACCGTGAATTGATCCAACATTAACTTAGACATTGAATTGATTTATAATTGTATGTGGCTTCGTTTTCTTTACCTCGGAAACAAAACTATCTTACCTCAAGATCCATTTAGTAGCTATTGGAGCTTTTGACCATATCACACGATCCTCATCAGCAGATGTAATTTTCTCAGTTGCCAAGTAATTGTATATAGATGTTCAAATGTATTTATTTTTTCCTGACCACTTCTCAATTTTAGCTAAAAAAGTTGAGTTGAAAAATAAATTATATTACATAAAATAATATACACAGTGTATTGAGACATAATCATAAATAAAGTGAGGATATAGGTTAAAGAAGTTGTTAGTAAAGGACTGGAATTATAGGCGTTGGGTATTCAGTGTCTTGTAGCAGTGAAGCATGAAATACACTTATTGCACTCAAACACAAAACAACTCTTTTTGCTGTATACTTCTCAACTTTTGTCCCAAATAAAAGAGGAGAGCACGACCCCAGAACGGCCAGCAGAGTTTTAACAACGTTTTGGAAATGCTCCAGAAGGATCTTGTTCCTTCTGATTCAATAGCACTTCCTGCAGTGTTATCATTGGCACATTGTGCATCAAACATCCTGTTCAACATCATCCCAGTTGTGTTTTATTGGATTAGGTCTGGGAAGTGACAGGCGTTTTCAGGAACTATTCTATATACTATACACAGAGGGGGCTTCACAGTAAGATATCCCACCTCCCTCCTTGTTCAGCATCACCGTTATCTGACCAAGCAACATTTTTCCAGTCATCAGGTGGTCGTGAGCTGATGTAGCCCATCTGCTTCAAGGCTCAATGAGTAGTGCGATGTGAGATGCCCCAGTGCACACTAATGTTGTACGGCACAGCGACGTTATGTGCATATTTGTAGCCCACCTAGTAGCTTGAATGAATGTTGCCATTCTCCTCTCGCCGCAGGACGAGACTGCTGACTGCATGTTTCTTAACCGCTGAGTGGCTGTTACAGCTGTGTGTCGAGGACCAAAAATCGGATCCTCAAAATAACTGAGACATTTGTTTTCTATTAACGTGATCGCTCTTTTGCATGTAAATAATGTTGCAGATTTGAAATAATAGAATGAAGCAAAATATTCACATCTTGTCATCTTCACAAAACTCAGATTATGCTCCTTATGCTCTGAGTTTTTACTTGTGTATTTCTCTGCAGCTGTAACGCAGTTGATCTATGACACATTCATTGCTTTTTCATAGTGTTTTGGTGCCTCAGCTGCTGGTATTAAAGCCCAAGTAGCCTAAAGTTACTGAACTCTGATCAACTAGAGAGTCACAGTTAACATCAAATCAATATAGATATTATTTAGGTCTCTGTATGATATTGCAGACATTCACTGCATCATACTTGGCTGTGAATTACATGTACAAAAAATCTCAGGTATACTTTCTTTCATGAATATTCAATTCAATTCAAAACCATTATTTAAAGCGGCAGTAATTGGAGCAAATATGATTTAAAAAATATATTTTTATGAAACGGTCACTATATCCTGACGGTAGTGACTGAGACAGGTAATCTGAAAAAAATCATGTGCCTCTGGTGTCCTCCGGTGCTCCTAATGGCATCTGCAAGATTTCACAGACCGGAGGAAAACAACCAATCAGTGCCGAGCTACTGTTTAGTTGTAAAGTGAGGAAGTTTGTGACCTGGCAACCATATTGAGATCAGTTGAGGAAATACCAAGCACCGCCCACCAGCCGGAGCAAACTTTCTCATATTGATTCATATTTGATCAGCGCTGCCTAGTTTGACCGTTTGATCGGAGTTCGTGAGTGATTTACAGCTGCCTCCGTTGAATGAACAGCCAATAGAAACGCTCTCTCTCTCTGAAATGACCTGTGATTGGCCAAAGTCTCCCGTCGCAGGCTAGATTTTTCAAAGCCTGAAAACAGAGCCATGAGGAGATGCAGAAGTCTAGTTATCTCTCAGAACACTTGAATTACAATATGCTGAAAGGTTATTATGGAATTTTTGCCCAATGATGCCAAAAATATTCTGCCTACTGCAGGTTTAAGTCTCGTAAATCATTGAGGTTTCCCTCATTTGTAATGATGACGGTAAACAAATCAAAACAAACCAAAGGACAATACTCAGTGAAAACAATTGCACACTGAGGTGAAGTGGTTTAAGATCATCATCTTGAATTGTCCAGGCATAGTGAGAGTGTCGATTATATCACGAATATCACTTTTAACATCACACTTCTGATCCATTCCTGTCCACTCTAACATTTAGTAAAACTAAAAAAACTCTTTTTGTTTGTGTGCCAAAGTGTGCACAAGATTAGGTGACTTTAACAACATTTTTGTTCTCTCTTGTACACTACTAGCCGTAAACGAATCATATAGTAGTTTGAATACTTCACTTGATTCACATAGAAGGTGAGCAGTCACAAATTTTCTTCTTACAGTTTTTCATTTTATTAAATTTGTATAACACTTACAGACGTTTTAGAGGCCGACACACGTGTGTGCTGATTCACAAAACGTCCTTGAGTATTGTGGACTGAGGCGAATAGGCTAATCTAATTAAAAGAAAAAATGTAAGAGGAAAATTTGTGAGTTCTTTGCCTGTATGTGAATTCAATGGATTTGTGAGAATTATTATAAAAGGCGATGAGTAAAGCCTGTTTCTGCTTTGTTTCATTCAAGGTCTACTTACACGCTTTATACCAGCTTTCAACCACATCACAGGGCGCATTGAGTTTCCTCAGTTGTCATGAAGATGGATCTGTTGACAACAAATCCGTCTCCATGGCTACTGAGAAAACATCATCCACTGATGAAGACTGTGTGATACAGCTGAAAGCTCCAGAAAGAGCCAATAAGTCAACCCTGATTGTGTTGTCGAACTATTTCCAAGGTCAAAATGAACTTTAATGCTTAAAATATATATTGTGTGTATATGTAGCTTACTACTGTATGCATGGAGGCTTTTTTTAAAGACTGTTTTTCAGTTATGTTCCTTAAACAGTAGTGTCAGTGGTGAAAAATAAACATGGAATACACAGCTGGAGTTGGCGTCTTGTTAGTATCAGGTTTTACACCAGCAGCAGTTTGGTTGAGTCTTCAGTCTTTGTGGTATCCAGAAGTTATTGGCTTTGCATTCTGCAGAGAAGATGAAAATGGGTTACAGTTAGATTTCTTTATTAGATTAGAGAGCACAGACACACACAGAGTCATAAAAGCAGGGCGGCTCGTTGGTTAAACAGCCCGTCCTGCGATTGAAAGGTCACAGGTTTAAAGCCCATGACAGCGAGAGAGACCACCGTTGTTGAGGTGCCCGTAAAGCGAGAACACTTCCTGTGCCGGCGTAGATTCTTTACAGGAGTACACTGGTGTCATTTAGATTTACAGCCCATTTAACTCTGTTTATGTAAAGCTTACATTCCTGTCATTTTGCAAGCAAGCCATATAACATACTCACTGTTTCTGACCTCCTCAGCCAATCTCGAAAGTAACTATACTTGCAAAGATATCCTGAATTTAAAGAATATACTGTATATGAGTATGATGGAGTTTTGTAAGGCAAGATGTTGTCAGGGGTTTTTTCGCAGCTTTTGTACCCGTGGGTGTCAGGTGATTGAAACTAAGTAAGGTGTAACATAACACCGAGTCTGATGACACTTAAGTCAAGCACACTTGAGCACAGTGACATGGTGCTAAAACAAAATGACAAAACCAAATGAAGGCTTCTGGTTTACTGTGATGGATTGTCTTCCTCGAGTGGTGGCTGCATTTCATCACCGCGCAAAAATGAATGATGGCACTCTGGATGAAGGAAATCAAGCCTGATGGAATCATTTAACAGACAGAGACAAAAGCAGCTGACACTGGGCGAAGGCGAGGTACAGGGGTACAGAGCTGACACATAAAACAGAAGACAGAAAACCATTCACGCTCACATTCACACCTACGGGCAGTTTAGAGTCAGCAATTAACCTAACCTGCATGTCTTTGGACTACGACTGAGACGCCAGATAACCCAGAGAAAACCCACACTGACATGGGAGAACATGCATACTCCACACAGAAAGACCAAAGCTAGCGAGCGGGGTTGAACCCCCTTGCTGTGAGGCAACAGTCCTAACAACGAGGGCGAAATGGCCAAGATCCCCTGTCTCAATATAGGTCATTTCAATCTCGATAACAATATATATTCACGATATAGCACGTTTTCAATATGACATTACTAAGTATTCTAAGTAATAATAAATAAATAGTCTATATGAAATAACCACATGGTAAAGCCTTTTTTTTGCATAATTCTGTGTGAATTACAGGTACCGTGTGTAGGATTTGATGGCATCTAGTGGTCAAGGCCTATGGAAGGAGGCTGGGACACGGGTCTTGGGGTATGGGGTATAACACATGTGCAGTGTAACTGAAGCTGCGGTCGTGCGTTGCGATTGGCTCAATTTCGGCGAGTGCAGACCAGATTTTACTGCGCATGTGTTGTACCCCAAAGATATGACGCGTTGATGACGTGTGACCCAGCCTCTTTCAATAGGCCTTGCTAGTGGTATGGTTGCAGATTGCAACAAACTGAGTTCCCCTCCGCTCACTCCTCCCTTTCCAAGACTGCGGTAACGTGAGCCGCCAAGTGCAAAACCGTGGTAACGCCTTTCGCCTCGCTCAGAGGTCATCCTTACCGTAATAACACTACTTTAGGAGCAACGGGGGTCAGACGGCGACTAGCAGTACCACGATTTTGCAGTCTACGGCTCACGTTACCGCAGTTTCACAAGAGTGTCAGAGAACTATAGTGGCCTTCAGGTAATGTAAAAACGTGAAAGTCTCTCTCTAGAGCCAGAGTTTGGTTTGTCCGTTCTGGGCTACTGTAGAAACAATGGTGGACTCCGTGAAGAGGATCAGCTCTCTATGTAGATATGAAGGGCTCATTCTAAGCTAACGAAAACACAACATTTCTTATAATAACTATATAATATTATATTTAATTTCTGCTAATAGATCCCCGAAATGTTACACACTATTCCTTTAAATACTTGACAAATGAGAAAGAACTGAGTACTTTCTCATTTAATTAAGAACTTTAGTGCAACAGTGCAAAACAGTTACAAGTGAAATTATAGAGAACAAAAAATAATGTTTCCAGCTAAACTGACTATGTTTACATGCATGGTCATAAATAAAGAGTAATCAGATTAATACAATAGTTTGATTTAACTACACTGTGGTATTCCCATTAGCACAACTCTAGTCAATTCAGATTTTCTGAGAAATTTGAGTTAGTGCCTGTTATTATCAATTTAGACGATGTAAATGTGTATCATGATATCTCGATATATGATTTCATCACGATACGATTCCATTGAAAGACGATAAATTATCATATTGAATTATCGCCCAGCCCGACTAACCACTGCACCACCGTGCCGCCACAACAATGAACAGCGATATCAATATTTAAGAAAATATGTAATGTTGACAACACATATGTGTGTGTGTGTGTGTGTGTGTGTGTGTGTGTGTGTGTGTGTGTGTGTGTGTGTGTGTGTGTGTGTGTGTGTGTGTGTGTGTGTGGCTTCATACACAAAACTCCTAAATGATCTGGTTTCTTCTTGTTCCTTAAAACTTGAAATGTCTTGCTATATATCTGTTAAGGTACAGGAGTGTTTAAGTCTCAACAAACCTGTCAAAACATATTAAACCAGCCGCCATGTAGATAATCTACATTATGCAGGTCTTCTTCTTTATTTCAGTATGTTCGGTATGTGAGGATCTGGTGAGCGGGAACAACACACTGTATTAACTTTCTCTTCCCAGTATCGGCCTCACAGAGAATGTGTTTACAGTGGGTTTATGAGCCGGGTGAGACACTTTCTCTGCTTGTCTCTCAACAGGGATACAGAGCGGAGGAAGAGGAGGGCAGAGGTGTGCTGGATGGGGGCCACAGCCGGGCCTGATGGCAGGAGCCCAGAACAAAGTGAGCTCTAATCACGTCCTCTAGAAACCGCTGAGGTGCTACAGTTCACGTGGAGACACTGAAAAGGTACAGAGACAGATGGACGGTAGCCTCCAAACGAATGAAGTCCGCAAAATGTAAAAAGTATAGTGTTCTATCAATGGATGTAGCAGCAAATAGACCAAACCTTGTGTTGGGCCAAAACACAACATCAAACAAGTTGTGAATTCTCCTCATTTGACCTAATTTTGCCACGTTTAAAATATAACTAGACTGTGCGCGCTCACAGAACGGTTTTAATTTAGTGGAGACTCGCCTTGGTCGAAATGATATATTATAAACAGAGTTTCACAAAATCAGACTCAGATCTAAAATAAGGAAATGAATGCTGCAGAAAATCAAATCAACCTCATTGTTCATTCTTAAAAGTTTTGTGTGAAATCCTTAATAACTCCAGGGTGGCAATTAAAAACAACCTAATACTTACAATACATACATATACAAGTAGGGATTAAATAATAGTAAACTGGAGCAGGGAGCAATAATTCTACTGCTGGTAGATGAGTTTAGCAGAGAAATCATATAATAAGGAGAATTTAAATAGGACCTATTATGCTTTTGTGCTTTTTCCCTTTCCTTTAGTGTGTTATATAGTTTTTTTGTGCATGTAAAAGGTCTGTTAAGTTACAAAGCTCAAAGACTAGGCCAAAGGGAGTTACTCTCCCCCACAGGAACACTGCTCCTGAACTGCCTGAAACGCCTTGCTTGAAGTCCCGCCTTTTCTTCTGTAACGTGGTGATGTCACCAAGTAACACATTTGCATAACGGCTAGTTCCGCACGCCCTCAAACAAAGCTAGTGAGAGCGGAGTCCAAAGACTTTGGTTCGGTTGACCAATCGGAGCAGACTGGGCTCTGCGGGGGGCAGGATCTCAAACAGAGTGATTCAGCACAGCCGGTATGAGAAAAATGCAATAAAAAAACAAGGATAAGTGGATGAACTGTACAAATCAAATGCAAATAATTGGCTAAAAAGACCCTAGTCTGTATTATAAAAAAAAATTCACTTTAGGCAGTTTGATAAATACAGGCCTTGATGGGGGGAATGAGGTGATTGCAGGGCAGCTGGGAATGGCCGGATCTGAAATGACATGAGAGTTAGGTAAGTTATGGCAGGTAAACACAGAGCAAAAACATGAAAGATGCTATTCAAGTAATTTTTGCTCACACAAATCTCCAGCGGGCCTCTACGATAATAACTGACATATTTGCTTTTCATTATGTATATGATGCATGTCCTATAGAGTATTAGTGAAATGATTCAAGTAGCAATTTAAGCATTAATTTATTTATAATTGTCAAACTAATCTTGATAACTTGGTATAATTACCTATTTAAAAAAAGAGACCAAGGATCCTTTGTATCCTTTGTCTCATCAGTCATTTTTGTCTCCATCTTGTTGCTCGTTACTTCCTTTTTCATAAGAGATGTTGCCACTGGGGAGCCACTGTGCTCATTTAAAGTTGTCTTTTATTCCTTTTCATCAGCCTTGTGCTCGACTCCAAAAAGATTCAGCTCTTTTTCCACTGGATGAATGTTTCCTGCTTCCCACTGTAAAGCAACCATCCTGTTTGTCCTAAAGCAATCCAAAAAAAGAACAGACACCAGCCTCCCCTGCAGTAGGCTCGTCTGTTTATGTCAATTATACTAATCATGCTAAAATTGATGCAGTAATGTTTCCCCGCACACAGGAAGAGGGAGCCGAGAGGCGAGCTGTGAGGATTGACACTAAGCTGACTTGGACCGACCTCACAAGCATTTATTGATGTAATCATAGCTCACATCATGTACTTCTGTACAGGCTATGATTTTTCTTTGATTTTTGTTGTGCCAACAATTTTAATCCACAAGCACTCGCCCCGACACCTGAGGCAAACACGACGTATAATGTACCGACCTGACAGAGCCTGCCAGCAGAGCCATCGCAGGTGTTAACACGCCTGTTGCACTGTGTTAAATGCAGCACACACATTTATGCAGGCCAGTGAGGGGGACAGATGTTGTGATGTGTGGAGTCACAGTGTGATGGAAAGAGAAAATGATGGGATGTCACAACAGTGTCTCTTAGATTATCCTGTGGGTAATGTGACACCTATTTCCATGGATAACTTACATGTACAAGATCTATTATATATATATTGTATATAATATTCCTTAGTGTTCAGCTCTGTTTCTGGAGAATTATCGTTTATTCTTATTCTTTATTATATTAAACCGTGAGCTTGGCTGAGCTCAGATCAGATTGTAGATTTGAAATCAAGACACTTCCACAAAAACTGATCAAGCTTCAATTTATTCATCCGTAAAATCATGGAAATGATCCTGAATACAGAACATAATACATATCCATAAAATAAAAATAGAGTTAAAACAATAGCATAAAAACTCAAATTAAATTTACATGTTTCATATCCCGTTAAATAAAAAAGAGATAATACCATTTAGTGTGTGTGACACAAGGTCCGAGTCTGCCGCTGTGTTCAATAACACAATAAGTTAAGATAAGATATACTTTATTGTCCCCAAGGGGAAATTCTGCTTGAGCAATAGCGCTGCACACAGCTGCAATTAGCTTAGAAATAATACATAGCCAACAAGACAGTACATATCTGTCTGTGTGCAAAGTGGAAGCTGAAATTCCAAGAAATTCATGTAAATCTCCTGTAAAACTGTCAGACACATAATTCTTCTGTAGTGTATTTGTAAAAACAGTTACTGCTAAGCCAATGAGCAGTAAGTATCAAACCCTCAGGTGTGTTTACCACTTTAAAGAGGAGCTGCTCCTGTTAGGTCAGTCTCACTGTTCAACATGTTGCACCTTGAAACTGAAGGAAAAATGGGGAGTATCCACTATCCACTCATTGGATTAAAGACAGTTCTGCAGTGTTTGAAGTTTTAATCCAGCGTTTAAACACTCTTCATTTAATCTTTTACTTTGCACCTTGCCTAAATACAGCACGAGATGTGCATACATCTACCTGTCTGCACCAGAAACATAAAAAACAGTTAATTAGACTGTTATTAAATCATTAAATGGGGCGTTATCAGTGGTTATAAGCCTCATCAATGCGGGAAATCAGCGCCCTGCTACACCCAATAGAGGTTTTATCATCGGTTCACATTACAGCGACCTCTAGCGGCCATAGAAATTATTACAGGAGCAAAAGTGGTCAGGCGCTGTAGTAGTGCAGCCCGTTCTCATTCCCAGTGCGTCAAATACAGACGCTTTATCGCGCCCGTCAGTGTTCGATACCGCCGCACAAGGCACCCTTTAGTGGCGGTATGAGACGCACCGGGCTTTCCATTAACTACAATGTAAACCCATCCGCAGCAACAGTAAACACTCAGTGAAAGTGCTGTGGTGACGTAGTTTAAAGAGCGAAAAGACACACACACGTGGGCGGGAGTTTCCAAATCTTTCTTATTGGGTTTTTTGCAGACATGGCAAAGATCATCTTATCAAATGTAGAACATAACTCAGTGTCCGTGACAGGAAATAAAAACAGAAAAGGACCACCCTTTCCCCTCCACCTCACCCGTGTATTACGTTTTACTTTCACTTTACAATCAGCTGTTTGTTCGTGTCCCGTTTTCACGTCAAATCACATTTGCACTGTAAAAAACTGGTAATTTTAAGCCCAACCATGTTGATTTTTCCTTAAACCTAACTAAGTGCTAGTGTTGCCTAATCCTAAGCAAGTGTTTTTGTTTAATTCACAACATTAAGCACGTGTTTACTGCGACCGAAAAGTGACGCAGAGGGGTCTGACAAAGCGTCAGTATGTGACGAGTTGGGATGAGAACATGTTGAGTATAGACGGTGTGAAACTCCATATGTGATGGAGGTGGGGCAATGGATGGAGATTCACATCCTGCAGATGGACCAGGGTTCACATTCTGTGTGAAAACATGAAGTTATCTTTGTGTTCACAAGCGTTTAGTTTCACTTTTAAAATGTAATTATTTTAAGCCAAAACACAATGTTTTTCCCTAAACTTAGCTAAATGGTTTTGTTGGCGTTTAAAACGTGACGTTTCATTCAGATTTATGCGTTAGAATGTGTTGCTTTCACTTTTTACAACCTAGTAGGCGTACTAGGCCCCTACTGACCCACATCTATGAGCCTTATAGCGAGCGATAACGCACATTTGATGGCCTGATAACAGTCGAATTGGGTGCAGCAACGGAGTATTCATTTAAAGCACTGTGTGAGAAATACAACATACCAGTGCAAGTGTAGCCTACTGTATATCTGCAGTAACAGGAGTGTTTTCTGTGCTTGTTGACGCCCTCAGGTCGTGTGCCCATGAGGTCGTCCATGCTGGTCCTGTTCCTCCTCTTCAGTGCCCAGGCTGTGGCCGCCATCGGAGGAGCAGCACAGCAGCAGGGTCCAGGCAATAACTCCAACTCCATCCCCTCAGTGGACCCCAAACTCTTCACCAAGCGCCGCTACCTCTCACCCCGAGTGCTCTTCAGCGCTCAGCCGCCTGATGCAGAGCCGGCGGAGTCCCAGGGTGCCGGCAGGAGGCCCCGCAGGGCAGCGGGGCAGCCTCAGCACCGTGGAGTTTACTCAGTGTGTGAGAGCATCAGCGTCTGGGTGGGCAACAAGACCAAAGCCACAGACATCTCAGGCAACGAGGTGACAGTGCTGCCAGACGTGAACATCAACAATGTCAACAAGAAGCAGTACTTCTTTGAGACGACGTGTCACAGCGCCCGCTCTGGCAACTCCGGCTGTTTGGGAATCGACGCCAGACACTGGAACTCCTACTGCACCAACTCACACACTTTTGTACGAGCGTTGACCACGTTTAAGAACCTGGTGGCGTGGAGGCTGATACGCATCAACGTGGCCTGTGTGTGTGTGCTGAGCCGCAAGTCATGGCGGCAGTGAAGACTTTCCATGCACCGAACACACTCACACAGGATCACACACTCAGTCAAATACAGTAGAAACACAGACACACTCATCACCAAAGACTTCTCACCCTCTGCACAAAGTAAATTATTGGTATATGTCAAAGTATCAGGACTGCATGTATATACACCAGCCCTGGGTCAAAGAGTATCTGTTTATAGCTGTTGTTTTTACCTGTTTAGGAGTACCAGACATTAAGCTGTTGCTGCTGTGTCACTGAGCATCCCACCATCTTAGCTGCGGTTTATAACAGGTTCCGTTTGCAGATGTTTAAAGGCACAGGGCCTGTATTTATCAAACTTATTAGAATTACACTTAAAGGGGATTCGATTTTACACATCAAAGTCTGTTTTCAGTAGCCTACTACTGGGCAACCTCCGGGTCTGAAAAGTGAAGCCAACGCTGAAGTGCCTTAAACTTGCATTCTTTCTAACAGCCAGCAGGGGGCGACTCCTCTGGTTGCAAAAAAAGTCTGATTGTATAGAAGTCTATGAGAAAATGAGCCTACTTTTCACTTGATTTATCACCTCAGTAAACATTGTAAACATGAGTTTATGGTCTCAATCGCTAGTTTCAAGTCTTCTTCAATACAGCATGATGTTCATTTAGTAAATTATGGTCACATTTAGAGCCAAATAGACCATAAAACAGGGTATGCTTTAGGGCGTGGCTACCTTGTGATTGACAGGTTGCTACCACGGCATTGTCCAGTCTGAGTTGTCCGTGTTTTCGTTTTAGAACTTTAACTCTTTCACAGTGTGTTTTCAGTTAATGAAAGTTAATTGTTGGTCGCCTAAAAATGTCTTATTCAGCGTTTGGTTGTACTTAGCTCCACCCTCTCGTGTCACTGCTGGTTGCAAAAAGCCAAGATGGCGACGGCCAAATTGCCAAACTCGAGGCTTCAAAACAGCAGTCCACAAACCAATAGGTGACTTCCACTGAGGTTAGCAACTCGAGACTACATTAGTGTTGCATCGTGGGTAATGTAGGCACCAGGTTTTGATAAGAAAGAAGAATGCATGTAATAAAAAAGACGATGTCTCTGGTTCTGCTGCATCGATTTTGGTCCTTTTTATTTTAAACTGTCCATTGTGAATCTGGAGTGCAGTGCTAAGAGTAGAGTACTCTTTATAAGAATGCCATAAAAGGGAGTGTGAAGAATAAGCGACTTTACTCCAGTTTACAGTTAAGTATACGAGTAAACTACAAGAGCAACTCTGAAGTGATTGTGTGAAATTCCAGGAGCAATTACTATGTTAAATAACAACAATCAAATATATTTATAATAGCTAGATAAATATAGATCGATACATGGGGATTGAATAATAAAAAAATTGGCTACAATTAAAACAAAAAAGAAAATCAAACTAGAACAGGAAAGAAAATCTGATGCTGGTATAACAATTTAGGAGAATTTAGTACCACATTGAAGATGAAAAAAGTGAATCCAACTAAATCAAAGGCAGCTTTATACTGACGTGTTATACAATCATAAAACATGTCTGTGCCCTAACCTCTGTTTCTGTGCTGCAATCGTCTATCTACTGTTAAGAGACGTCCTGAGCGCTCTTAAATTTCAGAGCATTTTTAAGTAGTAAAATCTTTTTCTCTTTTCACAAGATAACAACCAAAGCACAGTCACAGCTACAAACTTTTACGAGACAGAGAACACCAGACACTTTAACGGTTTGATAAGTGCAGGCCCAGGTTTCCACTGAAACACAGCTAAACTGTGAGAGATCAGCCCTACAGCCACAGGTTGTAATTAAGAGGAAATTAGTTTCAGCTGTCTGATTTTCCGTTATGACGAACTGCTAAGGAAATACATTTAAAACACCACTGGAAACAGTGTGTATTTTATCAATTATCAGGCTAGTTCCACGTGACCTTTGACCTCCTTTTAACCTCTGCAGCAGATTTAATTCAGACCTCAGATACGATGACCTCTAGTGGCATTCAGGTGACCACTGCAAGACACAGGAACAGAAACTGGACTTAAACTAAACCACAGGTGCATTTTAAAGTGCAGCTGGTAAAGACACAGCAGTGGTGTTTAGGAAACTACGTGATTTTGTTAAAGACATCACAGGTTTAAACCTGTCTTAAACCGCAGCTGAGCTAGTGACAGAGTTTCAGCACCACAACTATCACCCATTATATATATTCCTATAGCACACCCCACTCACATAGACTGACAACACAACACACACATTGTGGAAATACAATTTGACCCAGGTCTGATATAAGCAAACCTTTTGTTAAAATGTTGTTGTTGATTGTTATTTATTAAACACTTACATACATACACTGTGTGTTTTATGAAGTTGTTGTTCCTCAGAGACTGAAGACTGAGTAACCCCTTAACACGAAAAAAAAACACAAAAGAAATTTAGTTTTTTGGCCTAGATGGAAAAATGAAGAGAAAACCCATATGGCTTCATTTTACTGGCAGTAATTTGGTGTTTTGGCTTTGCTTTGTGTTTTTCTCCTGCTCTTTATTCTACAGGAGATATGAAAGAAAAGCACAACGACACATAAACATGAGATTGCCTGTGATTCGTCAGCTAATTCAGCTGATAACATCACGGCTTTGCCAATGTCTTTGTTTTGGCAGTGACATTTCAGTGTTGTCAGCGTACAACAAATTGTACTTGAGGAATCCCGTCAGTGTCTAGTGATTTTTTTTAGGCTCAAAGCCCAATCCTTGTCTCACGGCTGACATTTAAGATGTCAGATAGCTTGGGATGTAAAACAGAAACAAAGACGCTGCTGACTGAGGTTAAGTTTCTGGAAAACTAGACTTTTAAGAGAAGTATCTCCCTTTGAGCTGTCTACCTGCCAACTGTAAATGGCATTTTTCACAACCAACTTGTGTTTAGTTTACTTCTGACTTGTTAACTTCAGTCTCAGGCATCTCCAAAGCACTGCTCCAAAATAAAATACAACACTGCCCTCTAGAGGTCAGAGGGTGGAACATGTCAAATATGTCTTCAAATAAAACTTCATAACATTGGATCAGATATTGACATGATTAACATGATATATTTAATACTTCCAGTCAGACAGGCAGATCTATTCCAGATACCAAATTCCAGAAAAAAACAGTGCCAAGAGGCCAGGTATTTACATTTACTGATCTGCAAAGCAATTTAAATGTGAAAACAATACACCTTTTTAATCTTAGTAGATTATTGTTCTAATAAACAAAATTTTGCCTTTAACATATATCTTATATTCAGTTTGACTCTCCTAAATTCCCTCTGCTTAAACAGCCTGCAGTAAAACTTTTTAACGAAATAAGTATTTCTGCTGAACAAGACATAACTAAGGAATGGGCTAATTATCATACTAATAAAATGATGATTTTCTGATAATTAAACAATGTAAACACCCATAAACTTGGTGTTATTTAAATAAAAACAACATGATATTGCTTAAGTTTTTCATCATTACGAATCGTGTTTTACTAGAAAAATGTTATGAAGCCTATCTAAACTCAGTTTGTGACTATGTGTATCGCGCATGCATCCTGCTGAGTTCAAGGTCCAGGTGATGTACTCGCAAAAAACATCTTTTTTTCAGGAGGTAGAAGTAGTCTACTCAGATCTTTTACAAGTAATGTTGTAATGTAAATGTTACTTAAGTACAAGAGTACATGTATTTGCATCAAAATATAGGCCTACTTAAATTATCAGAATTAAAAGTAGGCTATTCATTCAGCAGAAGGACAGATTTCAGAATCATGTATATTATAGCTGGATTACAATTATTAGTGCATTAATGTGTTCATCACTTTAATGTTGCAGCTGGCAATGCTGGAGCTAATTTTAACTACTTTATATAGTGCAGGGCAGTTAATCTATAATAATACATCACTTGATTATATTTTGTATTATAGATCAATAATCTGCAAAGTACTAAAGCTTTAAAAACAATGTAATGGGAGTAAAAAACCTCAACACATTTTTAGGGCAGATAAAGTGAACGTAGAAAGTAAACAATGATGATTAATTGAGCGTGATTCTTGACCTTAGATATAGTTTGACAAAATTTCATGTCTTGAAGACCGCTAAATATGGTTGAAAGCTCCAGAAAAAGCTATACATGGACCTTGTGCTCAGATTGCTTTTTGAAAAATAATGAAAGTGTAATTATTAGGGCTGTCAATCGATTAAAATACTTAATCGAGATTAATCACATGATTGTCCATGATTAATCGTGAATAACCGCAAATTAATCACACATTTGTTATCTGTTCAAAATGTACCTTAAAGGGAGGTTTGTCAAGTATTTAATACTCGTATCAGCATGGGAGTGGACAAATATGCTGCTTTATGCAAATGTATGTATATATTTATTACTGGAAATCAATTAACAACACAAAACAATGACAAATATTGTCCAGAAACCCTCACAGGTACTGCATTTAGCCTAAAAAATATGATCAAATCATAACATAGCAAACTCAAGCCCAACAGGCAACAACAGCTGTCAGTGTGTCAGTGTGCTGACTTGACTATGACTTGCCCCAAACTGCATGTGATTATGATAAAGTTGGCATGTCTGTAAAGGGGAGACTTGTGGGTACCCATAGAACCCATTTTCATTCACATATCTTGAGGTCAGAGGTCAAGGGACCCCTTTGAAAATCACCATGCTAGTTTTTCCTCGCCAACATTTAGCGCAAGTGTGGAGCGTTATTTAACCTCTTTCGCGACAAGCTAGTATGACATGGTTGGCACCAATGGATTCCTTAGGTTTTTTTAGTTTCATATGATGCCAGTATCGTCACTCTAGCACTCTCTCCTGAGCGTGAATGCGTTAAAACAAATTTGCGTCAACTTGACAGCCCTAGTAATTACTAACAAATAAGTGCAAACAAATTATGATAATTTAAATATTTGTGATTTAATAATCATATTAATTTCTATGTTTACTTTGAATGAAATTAATTAAAGTAATAAAGTAAACATTAAAATTCAATGGCACACAAATGTAACTGGTCACATTTGGGAAAAAGTAACAATAACACCCATAAATCCAGAAAGTCCACAATATAATACAACATCATACAGCTAACAACCACCTCTCCCTGAACGTCTCAAAGACCATACGGACTTGACATGGGCTACCCACACCACCACTGTAGTCAGGAAGGCCCAACAGAGACTATACGCTCTGAGGCGCCTGAAGACTTTTGGACTGAAAACACAAATCCTCAGGGACTTCTACCGAGGCACCATAGAGAGCCTCCTGACAGGCTGCTTCACCACCTGGTACGGCAACTGCACCAAACGTGGACCGTAAGGCGCTGGGAAGGGTGGTATGCTCGGCCCAACACATCATCGGGTGCGAGCTGCCCAGCCTGCAGGAGCTGTACACCCAGCGGTGCATCAGGAAGTCCCTGAGGGTCATTGAGGACACCACACACCCACACAACAGCCTGTTCTCCCTCCTGCCCTCTGGTAGAAGATACAGGACCCCCAGGACTCACACCAGCAGACTGAGAAACTGTTTTTTCCCCCAGGCCATAAGACTCCTGAACAGATAACTCATACGACACTCTCTCTCTCACAAGTGCAATACTTCAATCAATGCAATATGTGCAATATATATATAATAAATACCTGTGCAATAGTTTTTATAGTATCCAACTCTGCTTCTATATTTATCTCACTGCCTCTTATATACAGTATTAACTGTATATACAGTATATACTGTATATATGTTCTTAATATGCCTTTGTACAAAGAATTTCCTTTTATTATTGTAATATAACTTGTTCTTTTTAATGGAGCTTCCCAGCAAAAAGTATTTCAACCGATTGTACTTGTATAACCGGTGTGACAATAAATATCTTGAATCTAACTGACTGTATTTATAGTTCTCCGTCTGTCCACTAGATGGAGACATTGATGTGACCAAATATTTAGTCCCATAATGCTTCAGTGTGTCTGTCTAGTCCTGGTAACTTCCAAGTTTTCCATCCAGCTATATTCTCTTGGTGATGCAAATAAACAATCCTAATTTTCAGATGTTGATGCACATTGTCAAGACACTGAGGAGAATTGTAATTTATAAATTACTTACAGGCCTGTATTTCATAATAGTCAACCACGATGATTTTAAACTTGTTTAATTATTTATATTCAACTAATTAGCATGGCCTGTCCTCATAAAAGTACAAAATTCAATAATTATTTTGATTGTCTGTCACGTCACCTCTGATGTGTCTTGGATCATGAGGATGACAGTTGCACCGGAGATCAGGTTACGTTATTGCACCAGATTTACATATCAAGCACAGCAGAGGAGGGTGAGGAGAAGGGAGAGTGCGGCTGTGGAGGGATAATGGGATTTAGACTCCATTATACTCCGAGGATATGGTTTCAGTTTGGGTGTACTTCCACTGTGATAATTACAGCTCTGAATTCATGACAGGATAGGATGACCAAACTGATATTAGGTTAACATCGATGCAGTTCGGTGATCTTATTCAAGGTTACACGGAAACTATTAATCATTTGTATTTCAACAGGGTACAATGCTCTATCCATCTATCTATCTATCTATCCATCTATCCATCCATTTATCTATCTGCTGACTCTTGCTGGAGTTGTCGTCTGATGAATAAAGAGGTAGGCAGGCAGTGATGTGATGTGTCTCATGATCTGATCCTCACTGATACTCTGGCAGACAAACAGGGGGTCGCTGTTTCCCTCCCACATCAGTGCAGCAAACAAAGGCAGCACAAACATGAGAAGCTTGACTGTGAGAGCGGCTGAACCCGAGCTGACCCCCCGTCCGACCCGCAGAGAAGACACACAAGAGCTTCATATGCGGCCTTCGTTCATGGGAACTGGCTTACATATAGGATACCAAGCACGATTTGCATATTAAACAGGTATAAAAGACGACAGGTCACTGTGACATGCAATACAAAAGAATACACTACAACTCAGGGCTGTAAGGACACTGAGGTGATGTCCTTGGTTTTGGTTTTAAGCAACCTGGGGGGAGCTTACATTCTACAATTAAAACTAACACTTGTTTTTTTAGGTCTCATATTTAATTTTAATATTCTAATAGATTTCAATACATTGTATTTACTTTTAGGCCAACTGTAAACAAATCAAAGATTCGACGGACCCCCTGAAGTCCTGAAAGATTTTTTTAAATCACTCCGATCCAAAACAAAATACTAATTTTAATTTAATAATACTGTAGAATAATCCCCAATCAGGAGGACTCTATGAGGGGTATGCTGATTACCAGGTACTGTGATTAACACTATGGATGTGCATTCTGGCACAGTGAGACACCAGAAGAGTCCATTTACTTACCAATTATAGACATGGACAGGTGGTAGGGCAGGTGAGGCTGGCACAATCGATGCTGGTTTTATCTAAACAGAAAATATGTACCACGTATTATCACCATACACTAAATTAAATACATACAGAGAAAATATCTGGCTAGCCTATAACTGACAAATTAACACAATGTACATCATTCTAACTTAAAGGTGCTAAATGTGAGATTGGGAGCATTTCTAATGCCTCCACACGGCTCTCAATATGGAGACGGCTGAGCCGGTGGCTTGCAGCCAATGATGCTAACGGTGCTAACAGTGGAAACAAGGCAACACTGATGACAGAGCTAACAGTGTTTATCTGGGGGGGGACCAAAGGGTGGATGCTAGGCTTCCATGACAACGCCGTCGGTCGGGACGGCGTTAGCAGTGCAGAGCAGCGGCCGTGAGCTAGCCAGTGGGGCACGCTCACATGCACTAAAAGGCACGTGCGGCTGGCGCGGCGTTGTCAACAAAGCACGGAGAAGCTCAGATTACAACACACACAAGAAGGGAGAGTGACTTCATTCTCTGCTCAGGTAGACATTAGGCTGCATTCACACCTGATCGGGCGTTGCGGCGACTCGCTGCAGGGTTGTGCAGCAGCGTGGGCGAGTCACTTTAATGGCCCATTGAATGAGCCGATTAACGTTTTTTGTTCCCTCATGGCTGGGTTGCACAGCTCTGGATCTCGGGCTACATGATTGGCCACTGCAGCGTGACGTCGGGTTGTGTTTCTCCAAAAGTTGATTCTGGCCGCAGCAGCCACAGCCCAAACACACTTCCCCCATTCAAAATGAATGGGAAGACTTCCGTTTTCGGCCCAACGCCTGATCTGGTGTGAATGCAGCCTAACTCCCCTATATCGTTACATAGCAAATAGTTGTTTGATGCTATTTTAATGCTCTGAATTTCGTATAGAGCACCTTTAACATAAATAAGTCAAGCATCAAGGTACTGCAAACATAAATGTACTAAGAGCAAGGAAACTCATGTTTTCACCAACTTTTGTTGCCAGTAGAGAGCCCAGGGTTCTGCTACAGGTAGTGCAAAGGACTCACACCTGAACTCAATCCCACATATATAGACTCTGATCAAGCCAGGCTCCTCACACTTCCTGCTCCTCCTCAGACAGCTCCGCCTCCAGTCCTGCTCTTCTCAACAAATAATGTGTTTGCATATCCTGTGAACACAAATTATTATTATGTTTTTCTTACAAGATAACAAGACACAGAGTGTGTTCCAATCCGCGTACTTCTGTACTTACACTTACTATTTTGAGTGCATAAGTGCGTTCACACTAAGAAGTACGGCAAAATGCAGTGCACTCAAAGTACCCGGATGTTGTACTCAAAACAGTCAGATCGTTGAGTGTGGAACGCTGGACACTTTCCATACTCAACTGTCGCCATCTTGGCTACGTAGCGGAAGGGGCGGAGCCACGACCACTATTCAAACATAAGTAGATAACAGAATAAAACAATACAATACGTAAACATATCAGTGCATTTTCAGCCAACAGGAGGACACATCGTCGGCGTAGGCGACGACGTTGGAAACGTAATTTCCACTCTGCTTTCATTTTTTTCCAGAAAATATTTTGGCGGGTAGCGAGCCGCGGTCAAATGTTGCGATCGTCATTTCCGGTCAGTGCGCCGCAGAGTATTCGATTTGAGACGACCCTACCCCGTTGAAATTTACGCACTACTCAAGTGAGTACAGAGTGCACAAAGTGCACTACATTGAAGTGTACTTCTGGAAGTACGTGGATTGGAACACACTCTCAGTCTACAGCCATGCTAGCAGCTCCATGAGGCTGTACTTTGCACAGTGGTGCTTTGAGCTAAATGCTAACATCAGCATGCTAACATGCTCACAATGACAATGCTAACATGCACGTTGGCATTTTGAATGTTACCCCATGTTCACTATCTTAGATTACTGTGACATGAGGCTGATAGGAATGCTTTGCAGGTATTTAGTCATAAACCAAAGTTTCAGACACATTTTAATTTTGAACTGATGATGGTGCTCAATGAAATGTTAAGGGATTATCAAAGTTTTAAAAGTTTACAATTCATCTTGAGGGGACCATGAATGTGGGCACCAAATCTCATGGCAATCCATCCAGTTGTTGTTGAGATATTTCAGTTTACACCAGAGTGTTGGACCAACCGACAAACCGACATTGCCATCCATAGAGCCACCAGCTAAAGAATATCATCTTTCAGGACTTTAAGGCTCCGTAAGATTCAGCATTTTCCCCCCTCCAGAAGTACAGTTTACCATTGGCAGAGCATTTTGGCAAATATTTCTTGGGCGCTACCCACATAATCAGCTGTGCTGCTCATACCACAAATGCATGATCCTTACAAGTTGGACATCATTGTGAAGGTAAATGAACAGGCTTTCCAACGATGTAAAATACAATGACCATTAGCATTGTAACAACAGAGAAATAATCCACCAAACACAAGTTTCTGAACTTTTTTTTTCCAGTTTAAATAAACAGTTACTGACTAAACAAAGAAAAAAGAAAAACTGTAATAATTTAAATATAGACTTGTTTTTTTGTGTCTGGTCGAAATCTTCTGGAGTTGGGAGGGACTAGGCTTCGGTATTTTTAAGATCTAATCCAAGGCCCTGGTGCAACTCATTTAAATTGTGCCAGACTTATCTCAGGCACAATGTGTTTTAGGTGCATACATACTTTACTCAAGTTCCCATATTTCCATAACAAAGACGGATACCAGTGGCTCGATGTAGGGTGACATGCAGGTTTAAAAGTGTAAGCTCTTGTCCGATGTAAAGGTCACAGAGGTACAGGAAGTGAAAGCGAAAATGTCATTGGCCTTAAAGCGAGGGTTGTCAGAATATTTTTGGCATCAAAAATTCCATTATACCCTTTCAGCATATTGTAATTCAAGTGTTCTGAGAGAAAACTAGACTTCTTTACCTCCTCATGGCTCTGTTTTCAGGCTTAAAAAATCTAGCTTGTGACAGGAGATTTTGACCAATCACAGGTCATTTCAGAGAGAGAGCATTCCTATTGGCTGTTCATTCAACGGAGGCAGCTGTCAATCACTCGCTAACTTTGATCAAACGGACAAACTAGGCAGCGCTGATCAGTGCTTGTTATATCCTCAACTGATCTCAACATGGCTGTCGGGTTACAAACGTTCTCATTTTACTACTACAACAGTACACTACAAGATGTTTCTGAAAACATTTGAGGAGAGAAATAGTCATTAGAGTAACAGAATATTGATTCATATTTGATCGAAGGCACATGATTACTGTCAGAAAAGAGTGACCATTTTATAAAGATAACTTTTTAAAATCATATTTAATCTCGCCTACTGCTGCTTTAAATGTATTGCTCATTCCTGCAGTGGTTCCTAAAGACCCTTGGCGGTCAATGTGGAGGCTCTGGGTGTCCTCAGCACAGTTTAAATTCATTATATTTACTCAAAAGTAGCAGAAAAAATAATGAGACTGCCAACAGATGGCAGTTTTCTACACCAGTTTCACATCTCCCTCCCACATGGATTACATAATTTGGTATTTACTCATCTACACACACACATTTCCTTAACAAAATGAGGTTTATTGGACAAAATGTAAATTAAAAGGTTCCTGCTCGGTGGATTTTTATCTTAGACATAACATTTGCTTTAAACTATGCCCTTATGAATGAATGAATGAATGAAAGACTTTATTTCGAACATAAAAATAAATAAAAAAAGATACAAAATAATAACGAACAAAACAAGAGTAATAGTGTCCGAAAAGGAGTAGGTATAGAAGTAAAACTTATATTTCCCTACCCCTTTCTCACTTCTCCTCTAATAACTCATATATCATAGAATGATAATATAATATAATATATAAACTATCCCAGATTTATTTACATCCCAAATTAAATATATGAACAGCATCCCAAGTTTATTTACAACCCGCATATCCATCCGGAGATAAAAAGTAGATATAAACCAACTCTTAACGCAATCCTTATCACAACTCTTCCTCAACCATATACCTCCCAAAAATATCTTTTTTGTATAGATTTTTAAAATGATTCATATTTGTGCTCCGCTTCAACCCATCACCCAACCCATTCCACAAATTCACCCCACAGACTGAAATACACATACTCTTCTTTGTTGTACGAACACAATGCTTTTTAAAATTCAATTTTCCTCTTAAATAATAACCCCCCTCCCTGTCACAAAACATTTTTTGAATATTGCCCGGAAGTGAATTATGTCTTGCTTTGAACATAATTATTGCGGTTTTAAATTTGACCAAATCCATGAATTTCAATGCATGTGACTTTAAAAACAGTGTGTTCGTGTGTTCCCTATATCCCACATTATTTACTATCCTGATTGCTCTCTTTTGTAGTATGCATAATGGTTGTAAGTTGCTTTTATAAGTGTTACCCCAAACTTCCACACAGTAATTCAGATATGGTGATACAAGTGAAGAATACAGAATGTGCAGTGATTTATGGTCCAGTGTGTGTCTTGTTTTATCCTAAAACTGCTATGCTCTTTGCCAGCTTTGTTCTTACATAATGTATCTGAGGTTTCCAGCAGATTTTGTATTGTATTATTATCACTACCCCAAGCAGTGATATTACACACTGAACTGAACCTGTTCCTTATGTTGTTGGGGGACTTCCCATTGTCCCTGAACCCCACCTTGGGTACCACGACACACACACTCGCACACGCACACACAGACACAGACACGCGGATGGGCGGTGCGAGTGAGCGTGCAGCCAGTCAGCCTGTGCAGCAGCTTTGTGCGCATGTTCTCATGTCTCGGATGGTGTAGCTGTGTGTGCAGGTCAGCATCATTGCATGGTTGATGTCCAACTGGAGGACGCGAGGAGGATTTGCAGAAGAATAGCAGCGTTCAAAGATCGTCGGAAATATCGACACATCAGGTGGCATCATGGGCAAAGTGACGGGAGGGATGAAATGCGTGAAATACCTGCTCTTCGTCTTCAACTTCATCTTCTGGGTAAGTCACTAACGCTTCTTACTGTATGGAAACGTTATTGCTATTTCTAAATCACCACAATGTGGACATCTTTTATTTTTTATTTCTCAGTTAGAGGAGCCCATATATGTTTGATTTATTTAATTAAATCTTTGTTTGCATTTGTAAAACCTGTTATTGTAGTGTTTACATGTTCAACATACTGCAGGCTGATGTTGATATTGTCAGATGTGTTTTTTAATAACCTGCATGGGGACTTGATGGTGCAGATTGCTTCTATATCCACCTGCTTGGAGGAAACTCCTCTCTGACTCTGTTCTCTTTCCACAAATCCTCAAAACCAATCCTTCTTTATGTTATAAATCACCTTTTTTCCATTTAAATCCATTATAAATACCACATTACAGCTCTTAAAGCACCCTCCATCTGTTAAATATTTCTAATAATTAATGAATAAATCAAATGATGAGTGTGTAAGCCACTCATCCTTTTAACACTGGTGTGATTTATGTGGTGTATATAATGTACTGTGGTCTTCCATCCTGCAGCATCAGAGCTGCAGTGTGTTGCCACTTTTCCAAAACACCCACTGTTCAGATCCTCTCTCATGATCTGGCATTGTGCTGTGACTTTCTGTGACTCCAGGTCTGGGATCTGGGAGTGGGCAGGATGTTTTTTAACAGACAGGGTTTTAATCTGTTTTGTGAACATCGGGTTTTGTTTTTGGTCTGTTATGCTACATTAGATCTGCTCAGATAAGGTTACCTGTGGCTCCGGCTAACTGTGGGGTCACTTTGGACTTATCATCTGACATGATGTCAGGTTGTCTTATTATCTGTGTAGATGGGAAATATGATGGGAATACATGGTTATACCCCTAAAACAAAGCTATACTGTCCATGGGTTATGGACACATGCAACCTGTTCAGCTAAAGAGTGAAAGGAAGATTATTCCTTTTCAGGCTGTTTTATTTTGAAAAAAGTAGAAAGATTTTTCCTTATCAGACAGTTTTGTTTTTTTTAACAGTAGAAAGATTATTAATTATCAGACAGTTTTATTTTGAAAAAAGTAGAAAGACTATTAATTATCAGACAGTTTTATTTTGAAAAACTAGAAAGATTATTCATTTTCAGTTCAGACAGTGTTATTTTGAAAAAGTAGAAAGATTATTCATTTATCAGACAGTTTTATTTTGAAAAAGTAGAAAGATTATTAATTATCAGACAGTTTTATTTTGAAGAAGTAGAAAGATTATTCATTTTCAGACTGTTTTATTTTGAAAAGTAGAAAGATAATTCTATTTCAGACTGTTTTATTTTGAAAAACTAGAAAGATTATTAATTTTCAGACTGTTTTATTTTGAAAAAAGTAGAACGATTTTTAATTTTCAGACCGTTTTATTTTGAAAAGTAGAAAGAGAATTCTATTTCAGACTGTTTTATTTTGAAAAACTAGAAAGATTATTAATTTTCAGACTATTTTATTTTGAAAAAGTTGAACAATTATTCCTTTTCAGACTGTTTTATTTAGAAAAAGTAGGAAGATTATTTCTTTTCAGGCTGTTTTATTTTGAAAAAGTAGATTCACAACGCTGCAGATTTGTCCTGCAACCCATTGGGGTCCTGAGGTTGCAAACCATTGCAGGATCTACATGTATTCTGTTTAAATTATTCCCTTGTGTTAATTCAGCAGTAGTTTAATTTGCAACGGGTTGAAATAAATACATTAAAATAGATATAAGCAATAAATGAAAGGGCTGCAACTAGCGATTTTTCTCGATAATCTTTTGGTCAATAAAATGTCTGAAACTAGTGACAAATGCGCATCACAGTTTCCTAAAGCCAAAAGTGATGTCTTCAAATTGTCTGAAACACATGTGAAAGCACATCATCACGTTTGACAAGCTGGAAGTAGGTCATGTTTGTCATTTTTGCTTTAAAAATAACTTAAATACTGCATCAGTAGTTACAGATTCAAACTAGATGCTATTACAGACCAACAGTTGTCGTGGATGGGTGCTCATGTTTTACTGCTGAATGATACAGTATATATATGGATCTGAACGGCTGCATTGAATCATCTGTGCTCTGTAAGACGATCACTTGTGTCACCCACACGGACAGCGACCTCTTTGTTTTTTGGGAGTTTGGGGACTGAAAGTAGATCCGTTGTGGTCGCAGCCAAAAAGGGCGTACAGTAGGTACGCTGTCATTTTGGGGTGTGGAGCCAAACAGGCAGCCAATGCCAGCGTGAGTTACATCACCCAGACACTGTGAGGCTGGCACAGCCTGTGGCTGAAATGCACCATGGGAGATGGAGCACTGATGCTGTGATGGTGATGGTGATGGTGATGGTGCCATTAAGATCTGATATTCTGATGGTCCATATGGAAACAAGAGCTGCGGTCTTCCTACTCCTATCATTTTTACTCTGGCATAAGTCTCCTCGTTTGATATGTTTTCCACACAGAATTTGATGTTTTCCATAGAGTACACTGTTAAAGGTTTAAATATAATAATATATAAGATATAGATAGAGAAATAAGGGTTGTAATTTACTTTTCAACTAGTTAATTATTTGTTCACATTTGGATTTATTGTGTAAAATGTTGTAAAACTGAATGTCTGATATCCACTAGTACACATTTAGTATTAAAACCTTTCACACATATCTTAATCAAATACAACATTGTCAGTTTAAACCAAATGATGCTATTTCGGAGCATGTAGAAGGTCAGAGGGATTAACTTTCTCAGGGTGACACCTGGTTTCAATCGATCGGTTTATTTCTGGTCAAACTCTCCGAGGGAGCGATGATGTCGTCTTAATGTTGTGACAAACTCATCAGGCACATCACACCGGATACTAAATCTTTCAACGTCGGCTGTACTTCAGCATATCAACACTAAAAACAAGATTATTGCAAAAATGTCATCGAAAAAAAAGGTTCTGTTGTTGTGTTGTGTTTGAGAGTTTAAACAAGTCTAAAACTTTTAGTAGCTAAAGTGTTGATGCATTTACATCCCTGGCAGCAGTTTGTTTGGACTAAACAGAAGTAAAAACGGACAGCGAGCATCAGTAGCCACCCTGCTGACGAGACAAAGACGAGAGTGCCACCTGCAGAATATTAATCAACAGAAGACCCAAAGAAAAAAAACTGGATGGGTCTCAATGATTTCTGGGCAACAACACTGAGAGCTTCCCACCAGAGACATCTCTTAAATCCTAAAAATAAATAGGGAGCACAATTCGAGAAGGTTCAAACATTGTCCATTAATATTCTGCAAAAGTGTGTTATTATGACATGAATATTGATTATTTGATGGTTTCTCAGCTGTCGGGCCTGTTGGTGCTGGCTGTGGGACTTTGGCTCCGGTTTGACCCGGAAACAGTGGAGCTACTGACAGGTGACGGCGCCCCAGACACCTTCTTCATAGGTATGTCCTCCAATCACACCTCATCTCACACCTACAGATCCTAAAATATGGTGCAAATCAAATGTTTTTTGTTGTTTATTTACTATATTGTGATAAACTGTTGGATTATCTTGATTCAGTGAAGTCATTGTAATAACTCAGTGGTGCCAGTTCTGTGTAGATCGACCACTCAACAATGCAACGATGCAGATAGGGGCTGCAGCTATTTTTCATACAAGTAATGAAAGATGCTCAAAGACATGACTTTTCTGGAGATTAAGACACGTTTTCAGCTATAAAATATTGGGATGCACCGATTCCGATATCGGGCCGATACTAACTCAAATAGCTGGATCTTGTATCGGAGACAATGGGGCCGATCCGTTAAATTAAATTCTATGTTTATATACTATATACCCTATACAGTATACTGGAATTTTAATTCCTGTTTAAATTTTGACCAATTTGTTGATGCATTAAAAAGGTTTACACATGAATTGTAATTTCTGTTCATTTTGAAGATTTTTCACCAAGTTGCTGGTGTACGGTTTATTATTTCAATAATTAATAACAATTCAGTAAATTTATATCTATGTATTTATTTGTTACATTTTGTATTACAAAATTAGAAAAACAACGTTTAAGTGAAGCCTGATGTCGCCTTACACATGAAAGAATGATCCCAGTCACTTCCACACAGTGAGGCATACAGCTTATTCATTAAACACTGGTATCGGCCGATACCCAAAGCAAAGGTATCGCTATCGGTACTGAAAAGTTGTATCATCTCTAATAAAATGAATCAAATGTAGGTTTAAAAACAAAACAACCTTCATGTCCTCTTCAGAGAACACAGAGCAGCGCCAGATTTCATGCCTGATGACCTCAGATTTAATGGAGCACTGTAATAATCATTTAACAAACTTCCCCGGGGGGATTCCCCACCGCCATTTTAACTGAAGGCCCTCTTCAGGGGCCGCAGGTGTTACTGAGCGGTAATGAACGCTTAACAGGCACATTTTACCCTCAATGCATTGTGATGTTTCATCACTTCCTCCTCGCTACGCACGATAGAAGCTCACTTTTCTTGAGTGGTTTTAATCATCATTTACATCCTCACTTATTAGGCCCGTTTTTAAATGTGCCACCATCGCTCTGAAGGGCCGCTCACGTGACGTGCGGTGCCGAGGGGAAGTGAAAGAGGACATGTCAAACCGTTATTGAAATGCACCATTAGTGGTAGTGCTCTGTTTTATGGGGTTATGGAGAGAATTGCTCATGTTTACAAATATTGATTCGATTTTCCTTTCGCTGGAATAATAGAGATTGATCAATCACAGATGCTCGAGCAGAAAGACAAATGGAGCAGCTCTGTCTCTTTGCTGAAACATCTCATAAGTTCGTATATAAGATATTGAATGTTGCTTTGCAGAGCTCAGAATAAAACACACAGTAAAGGTGATTAAAACATACAGTAGAGTCAACACACAAACACCCTTCAGTGTGTAGTAGCGGTGCAGTATACTGCATACAATAGGCCCTCTCTCTCTCTCTCTCTATGCGTAGGAGCAGATGATCAGAATGAAGCCTATTCTTGTTACTCCCGTTTAGACCATGACCTAAAATGGTGACTTCACTTCATCAGCTCTCTGCTGTGCTTTCATGGGACTGGCTGCCTCCCCTCAGGACATGAGGAGCAGGTCGGGTGGGGCAGGTGACAGGAGTCTATCCTGATAATCATAACACTGTACCATGCAGTGTGTCTTTATAAGAAATAAAACAATGCTTCGTACAGTAGCTTGTAGAAATGTGAGGGTGGAAAGGCACATAGGGTCGAAATACAGCCTACAAACATTACTGTAAATACAAAACACACAATATAAACTGGACATTAGTGCTGTCATACAGGATATTATTCAAGAGATCACTGAGCTAAAACATACTTGTGCTCTCACTGTTTTTCATCCGTTTATGCAAACTACTGTGGGTGAGATAAGTTCTGTTCAGTTTCGCTTCATTTGACATGCAAAATGATCTCAGAGCTCCCTCAACTTGTCACACATCTTTAATGTCGACATTCACTCAAGTAGGTCATTGTACTTCACTACACATTTCAGCGGTGTACTTTTCACTCCAGATGCAGTTACTGTGCAGATTAAGATTTTACATACAAAAGATATGATAATCTTATAACATATGTCACATCTTTTTATTGACTAAACTGTCCAGCAGGATATAAATCTGTCAGACTAATGTCCATGGTGCCCAGCTTTAACATTAAAGGAACAGTGTGTAACATTTGGGGGATCTATTAGTAGTAATTTAATATAATATTCATAACTATGTTTTTATTCAGGTTGTTCTCATACCGTTTCTTTACTATACCTCCAAAAAGAAAATGCACTTTAATTGGTATATATCCCACAAAATCAATTCGTATGGACGTAATTGTAAACCAGGAAGTATAAAGAGCGGCAAACGTTGTGTATGGAGAAGGTCGGGTGGATTGGTGGGTTTAAAAACACTGCGCTTTTGCCCGGGAGACCGCTGTTTGTACCCTGAAACGTAACTTTAACCCAAACCTCGATCTTTTCCTAAAGCTGACTAAGTAGTTTTTGTCACGTAACTTCCGTCCTTAAGTTACGCCACTTCTAGTGTAGCGTAACTTGACCACAATCTTTTCCTTACCCTAAGTAGTTTTGTTGCCTAAAGCTAACTAAGTAGTTTTGTTGTCTGTTCCTAACCAAGTTGTTTCCTGTGAAGACGGAAGTTTATTTTGAAAAGACTGGAGCAGAAATTGATGGTGGACATTCGAAGGAAAACATACAAAAAATTAGGAATAACTTTCCGTAAAATATCATACGAACCGTTGTATGAGGATACGTTGTTTTATTAATGTATAATCACCTGAAACTAAGAATCGTTGTGTTTTTGTTAGCTTAGAATGAGCCCTTCATATCTACTTAGGAAGCAGGTTCTCTTCACGGAGTCCGCCATGTTTCTACAGTAGCCCAGAACGGACAAACCAAACACTGGCTCTAGAGAGAGCCTTTTGCGGTTTTACGTTACCTGAAGGCCACCGTAGATCTTCGACACCTTTTTTGAAACTGCGGTAACGTGAGCCACAGAGTGCAAAACCATGGTACTGCCAGCTGCCGTGCGACTTCCGTTGCTCCTAAAGTAGTGTTATTATGTCATGGATGGCCACTGAGCGAAGTGTACAGCGTTACCATGGTTTTGCACTCAGCGGCTCACGTTACCTCAATCTGGAAAGGGAGGGGTGAGCGGAGGGGTACTCAGTTGGTTGCAATCTGCAACAACACCACTAGATGCCGCCAAATCTTACACCTACCTTTAAACTCGTTCACGCATCAGCAATAATAATCCAGTAGCGTATAATAAAACACTGAAAGGGGAAAATCTACAAAACAAAAGTCTGAATACTTCCTGCACAGGTGTTGATCTGCTCTTGCTGTTAGGCAACACTAGAACAGAAGCTCACATCAGTGTATCTGTAATATATCTGAAAGATCCTGCAGAGGGTCGATGGTCTCACAGAGGAGCCTTAGCAACAAAATAAACATCATCATGAGCAGAACGGTGGAGCGTTGCTGCCTCCGTTCACCTCCAGAAAAGAGCCTGAACACAGTGATATCATAACAAGTCAAAGTGGAGGCATTCCCTGTGGGTGAATCACTTTCCACTCTGCCACCTTTGTTGCTCTGCGCGCCGCCATGTAAACAGCCATTATGTGCATTTATGAGAGAAACTTAAGAGACAGCGAGATGTTTACTCTAACATGTATCGCTACCTGCTACCAGCATTAACAAGCAGGAAGTGTTCTGCGAGATATCAGCAGTTTCACAACGAGGAAGTGCTAAAAATATCACCAGCCAGGACCAGTTGTGTGTAGACACTCTGTATACAGTAGAAGCTGTCTTGGCCCATTATATTTTCCATTGCTAACCCTCTGCTTTGAAGCGTACCAGCCCTCCTTTCAGCTATTCGCCTCGTCTTTACCTCCCCTTTTGTTCAGGAAAACAACAGCTTGCAATCCCCCCATGTGGATTAATTAAATTGCTGCAGTGGTTGCCGTCTCTGTCACCGACTAGACCCTTAGCGGGGACCTCGGGGACGGGTCCGGTGTATGGTTACAGCGTGAAGGGCTCGGTAGTGAGGGCTGGGAGCAGGGGAGCAGACCGGGGAGGTGACGACATCGAGACTCGTGGGGGCGGTTGTGGGGGATGTAGTCTAATTCTGCAGCAATCAAACACCCTGAAAATTAGATTTTGCCTTTCTACCACACAGATGGCATCTGTTGTGCTGCTTCACCCTGCAGGACCATGAATGCACAAGTAATTGGAAAATAACACCGACGTATCAAAAGAGTGAACTTGAGGCCTTGTTTTTCTCTATTGCTCCATCAGCTCTAATTCAAATTCAAATGGTGATACTGCACAGAGTCTGACAGCACCTCTGAGACACAGATGAGTAGGATTTCCAGCTATTTGCAGCTCGCCTGCAGCAGGATAGAGTCCAGCGTCTTTTTTTGTTCAGCCCACTAAGAGGGACGGACAGATGGTATTTATTTTCAGGGGTTTCAGTTATTGGACTGTCTCAACAAACGCTCATCCATCCAACCAATATGTACATAATTTAGACACGATGACCACGAAGCAAGGACATAGCATATGCAGAAACTCTAATCTGACAGATTAAATGCACTCATCCATCACTCATGATACACCAAGAAGAGGCGAAATGACAAAGACAAACTATTTTAAGCAGCGAGCCAAACGAAGAAAAGGTACCGTTTTTGTCAGAGATTCTTTTTTTGTGTTTCCGACTTCTTTCATCTCGACTCAAAAGCTTTCAAATTCACAAGTGGCCAGACTGAAGGAGTGGGCTGATAATCGGGCTGAATTGTGGGCGGCGATTCTGAGCTTTTAGGCAACTCAAAGAGTTCCCACCTACACTTTTCTGCTGCCAGTCAAACACAACAACAGTCCTTTTAGACATTCTGCTTCAACAAAGACATGGGAGCAGTTGGATCATGCTGCCATCCTCAGTTGAAGCTGTGAACTGCAGTCATGTGACAGAGCACACTGTGATTACATTCTCCAGTCTATTTAGGCCAGTGGTTCCTAACCTTTTTCTTTAGGGTCCCCTTTTCTATCATTGAGTAAACTGACGACCCCTAACTAATTGATGTAATTATTAATTATTCATATTATATTCAATGCATAACAATAACAGTACAGAACAACTGATAAGATGTACAATTAATCCAAATAGTGAATGCAATAACTGCAGGAAGTTTGTGTAAAATGAGCTATTTGGATGAATTTTGAGCAGATTATTTCCTGTGAATATTGCATCAGAGATTAGTTTTCCTGTTATTTTAGGAACTTTTAATTCAATTCTCTGTCTGTATTATGTATTCGTTTTAAATTTTTTTGAAACTTCACTTCACCATGCCCTTATAAGATAAGATAAGATAAGATAAGATAATCTTTTATTAGTCCCACAGCGGGGAAATTTGCAAATGGGGAAATTTATCATGTTTATATCTTAAATTATCCAAACTTTAAAAATAACAATTTCATTTAGTTTTCTTCACATAAATTAATGAAATCCTGAGGTATAGGCCAACTGTAAATATTTTTTGAAAAAGTTCTCTTAAACCCTTAAAATCAAGAAGGCCTCGCGACGCCCCATGAAGCTTTGGCGATCCCTAGTGGGGGTCAGGACACCCAGGTTGGGAACCAGTGATTAAGGCTATTAATTCCTCTGTCGTTAATATGACAGGATTGGTGGATTGTTCATTTCCTGATTTATTTCTACAGAGTAACACAACACTAATCTATCTGCCCTTTTCTCTCCTCAGCTGTGTACATCCTTCTCGGTGCAGGAGGGTTGATGATGATCGTCGGGTTCTTCGGTTGTTTCGGGGCCGTACGTGAGTCTCAGTGTCTTCTTGCATCGGTGAGTTCAAGTGCTCTAAAGTGCCCGCTCTTGTGGTTTTATTCACGTACTACAGTGACGTGTTTTGATGTTCCTTTACTGGTATTTCAAAGATATACTATATGTGACATAATCACTCTGAATTTTTATGGTGACGCTTTATTTTTACCGGTCTCTCATTTCGAAATAATTTAGTCCTAATAATTTTCATGACGTTCCCTGGAAACATCTACAGTATGTGCAATTTGGTGCTGATTATAGGAAAAATAGAGTTTAAATTGGTGTACTTCCTTGTCCATACTCTGGCTTATGTGATAATTTTGCTCTTTTTTTTATCATTATAATTTTTTATTTATTTATGTTGTTGATGAAAAAGGAAAATTAAATTATAATTTTTTTGTTTATATACTTCCAATTCATTGATTCCAATGAACTGTGAGGGTAACCAAGAGTCTTTTAGTCAGTTCACAGCAGTTGAAAACAATGTGAAGTTCGTCTGCAAACAATTTAAAGATTTAGATAAATAATGGATGAATATTTCTTTTGGTTTACATGGATATTTTTTTCTTTCAAGGACATTCCTATTTTCCCTATAAGTAAAATAGTACCAAATGACATACTTCTTTCCAGGAAACTTCCTAGGAAATGATTGGCCCTCAATAGAAGGCAATAATAATAATAATAATAATAATAATAATAAGCCTCTCTTCTGTTCTGCAGTTCTTTGCTTGCCTTGTGATAATCTTTGGAGCAGAGATTGCAGCTGGTGTGTTCGGATTCATAAACAAGGAACAGGTAAGTAATTAATTTATATAAATCAGATTGTAATGTATCTTCTAAATTGCCAGAAAAAAAATCCATAAGTATCTGATTATCTTTTCTCAATAACAGATTGTTGAGGAAGTCCAGAAGTTTTACAGCAGCTCCATCGCTGACGTCTCTAATCCAAATGGCACCGCCATCGCATTCATTTACCACAAAACCGTGAGTAAAGCTTGTCCTCCTTCATATGTTTATCACAATTAACGCCACTAGCATCACAATTTTAATTTTTTTTTTACTTTTCACATCTACAGCTGAACTGTTGTGGAGGTTCCACATCAGACTTGTCTAACACACTTTGTGCAGAGGCTGAGGACAACACCCAGGTAAACCCTCACGCCTGCTATAACACTTTACACCCACATGGTGGCAGTATAGCACTGATTTAACATTACACGATTTGCTGCAATTTAGTGTTAGTATGGTATTGGATCAGCAGGATTATAATAACAATATGAATGTTTTATTGTTGTTTTTAGGACTGTCTCACTGCAATAACAGACTTCTTCAATGAAAAGCTGCATATTATTGGATACATTGGGATTGGGATCGCAGGAGTGATGGTGAGAATTTACTAAAACCTTGAATTTAAAATTCATAAACCCAAAATAGTGATTCAGTTCACAATCATTTCTAACAATTTCTCAACAATTTCTCACTGATAATTTGCTGGCTATAGACCTTTTTATTGTCATTCTGCTGCTAGGCAACAGCTTGGGTCCAAGTTTACTTCCTGTCAGCTACTGCATTAACTAACATTGCAACAGGAAATACAAACGGGCCCATTTAAAGTTTCAAGGTTTATGTTGAATGTATGAAAAGGTTTATAGAGAATGGGAATGTGACGTCATCAAAAGCAAGTCAGCCTTTTTTTTTTTTTAGGGTAAAGTATAAGAGTGCCACCAAATGGCTGTTTACTGCAAGTGTCATAAGCTAACACAAAACACTGCACAGTGAATAAGATTCAAAAGCCGAATTGTAGTATACGAATGTAGCATACAGTCAGACACAAAGGTAGGCTGATGTTATGGGTTTAATTTTGCAAGATACCGGTAGATTAAATAACCAGTATTAGCTGATGTTTTGTTAGTATTCCGTTAGCATAACATTTGCTGGCTTATCTCTGTCCGGATGATTGTGTAGTTGGCATTTGGCTTGTAGATCTTAAAGGGCATGTACCTACCCGTTGCTAAATTGGACATGAGCCTCCAAAGATTAACATATTTTGAACTTCTGACAGGTAACGGCAAAACACATCAGTGCCCTTCCCAAAAAGACGTTTATTCAACTGTGCTATTAGTATACTTCTTTTAAACTTAAAATAACAGAGTATAGTTTCAGTTTACTTTTTATGTACTTATCAGAGATATACTTAACAAAAGTATGCATAAGTATACTTGGCTCATACTGACAAGTATACAGAAAAGTCTAAGTATACTTGGCTCATACTGACAAGTATTCATTACTTGGCTTATTGGCCTACTTGTACCTAATCTTTTGATCGAGATATACTTAAGAAAAGTATAATTAAGTATTCATGCCTTATAGGCCTAGAGAAAGGTATACTTGGCTTGTAGTTGTGCTTACTTTTTGATAGAGCCAGCTATTTAAGTGTGTGACTGTAATGGGTGGCAAGGTCCTCCTAATTCTTAAGGATTGATTATTTCATTATTATTATCATTTACTAACTTCAATTTTGTAATATATATCGCCCATTTGCCTCTGTCAGCTTTTCCTTATACAGGTTTTTGTCTTTCGCACATACAGTACTTTATAGATTTCTAATGATGAACGACTACCTGTAGCTCTGTACGCTACCCTCCAAAAATGGTGGCACACCCCCAGAAGGCTCTGCGATTCCCATTCCCTATCGACCATTTCACAGTTGTAAACATTCAAAATGTGTCCCAGTTTATTTCCTGTTGAATTGTATATGAATGGCATCAGCTGACAGGAAGTAAACATGGACCCAAGCCGTTGCCTATAGCAATGCAATTCTGTTGAAACGGTCTACTATACTGGGTTGTGCTATTTTAACATGAAGCTCCGTAAATGTTTTAACATGTCCCCAAACATGTGTTGTGATTTCAGATCATAGGGATGGTCTTCAGTATGGTGTTGTGTTGTGCCATCAGGAACAACAGGGAGGTTATATAGACGGTGAGTTGACCCCCACACCCCCCACCAGCCAGCCAGCCCGCCCACTGATCCCTTCATAATCAAGATGTCTGCATAAAGAAGGGAAACACCAAAGTTACATTTCAATGTCATTCCTCATAGTCCAGCTTGATCTGGTGGGGGAGGTTCAGAGTACAGTACATCCCAGTTGTCCACGGGCCAAATTCAACACGATACGCTGGATCGTTATCTTCACACCTTCTCCTCTACTCCACCAGCACTGAACATTTATTTCTCTGCTTTTGATGACGTAACACACGCTCTGCTTTTTGGCACAACTCTGTGACATTCCTCAGTTTTAACATCTTTTTGTTACACAGCTCAGTACACAAAGCCTTCTTTGACACAGGAATGTTGTGACTGCTGTAAATATGGAACAGCTATTTTATGCACCTGCTGTTAACACTATCTATCGTGCCCCTTTCTAGCCAGTTTTTATGTAATCAATACTACTACTGTGTGCTTAAATGTTTTGAGGACTAGCCTACCTTTGCTGAGTAGATTTCCATCACGTGCCTATTTAGTCACACAACAAGCCTCCAGCTACCGCACTATTTACCTGTTCCTTGTGATTTCAATATGTACATAAGCTCCCTGCCACCACTCTCAAGTATTTCTACTTTAAAGCACAAATAGAGGAAGTGTAGATATGATATCAACCCAAAGGGTTAGGGAAGGTCTGATGATAAACTGCCACTCTGTGATTCTCCAAATTAACCTAAAAGGTCATGAATAACACTACTGTACGTCTCGAGAGCTCCTCAGGGAGCACGTGTGAACTGTAACAGTGAGCTAGTTTGCATTTTGTGTGAATTATTTTGGATGTAAATTTTGTTGGTGTGCCAATAAGATGTGAATTATAGGATAATATAGTTTATGCCATACTGTTAACCGTAATAAAAATAAAATGGGTGCTTTTATTGATGTTTGGTTGTTTTCCCACCGTTGAAGGATCGGAATCACAAGTTTTTGCATCTTGTGTGGTGTCAGTGATTGGTAGACAGACAGACAGACAGACAGACAGACAGACAGACAGACGGACAGACGGACAGATAGATAGATAGATACATGTAGATAGACAGACAGACAGACAGACAGACGGATAGATAGATAGATAGATACATGTAGATAGACAGACAGACAGACAGACAGATAGACAGACAGACAGACAGACAGACAGACAGATAGCTAGATAGATAGATAGATAGATGTAGACAGACAGACAGACACAGACAGACAGACAGACAGACAGATAGATAGATAGATAGATAGATAGATGTAGATAGACAGACAGACAGACATATAGATAGATAGATAGATGTAGATAGACAGACAGACAGACAGACATATAGATAGATAGATAGATAGATAGATAGATAGACAGACGGACAGATGGACTGACAGACAGACAGACAGATGGAATGCTAGAAGCAGAGCAGTGGTGTCTAAATTCAGTCAGAGCTGTGACAAGAAATGGCAGCCATTCAGATTAGCAGCACAATGCTAAACATGAGTTAAGTAATGCTGGCAGATGCAGTTACCTAACAGACCACACTGACAGACAGACAGGGCGGGTCCAGGAGACAAAATCATCTCTGCAGGAGGCCCACTTACTTACTCTTATGCATTTAACTGTGATTTCTTTACATTTCTTACCAAACGTTTTAAGCACAATGTTGACGTCAAAGACCTTTGACTATTGAAGTCCGTTGACAGTTCTTTTCACTATACATTGATGATTTTATTTATTTATGGTTTATTTGGTGGGGACGGATACAAAATACATAGACAAACTGAAAACAGCTATCCAATGCAATGTATCACAGAGTTTATAGTGAATGCTAATTTGCAACACCCGTCCCCTAGAAGGGTTTTTATGAAAATAGAACAGTGAGGTAAAAAAATAAAGAAGTTTTAACAGGATACAGCGAGATACAATACAGCAGCACACACTAAACTTTTGCTGCTTTTATTATAAGGGCTGCACAGTCATTAGCTTAGCAGAAGTTTAAGACCGGTTTAAACTAAGAGTCTGCAACAAAGTAGCATGAATCTTCATATATGTAGAATAGGCCTGCAAACTCCAGTGGGATGAAAAAGTTGAGTTGTGAAATTAGGGCCAAACTTGGCTTTGTGATGCACTGTTTACAGGGCGTCGTCGCTGGAACAAACAAAGCTGAAGTAGCTATTTTGCGTATTCCCCTCGTGTAAACAGATACTGGTTTCCCTACATTTGCATTGCCCTTGTTATACAGTCAAAATCAATCCACGAACACAGAATGAGTACATTGCAAATTTTAATGAATATATACGGTATGTACAAAAAGGATCACAATCACAAAACATGGTAACAGTTATTTTTCACATGCTCAGTCACAGTAATAATGCTTTTTCTTTTCTGGCCAAGCGTGTTAAGGCATAAACCAAGAAAAAAAAAAAATTTTGCGGTTCAGGTATGCATGTTAATATTTATACTGAGGTCACGGTGACAAACACATACATATATAATGTGCATGAATGCATCTCAAGTTTTTGCAGGTATTAAGATACAAACTCTGCAGTAGACTACTAGACAACTGTAGGGCTAATATCAAGTATATAACAGGACACCGTCTGCGGTTTGGCAAACCATATGGTCCCATGTCAGTAGGAAGGTTCATGATCAGTGAAATTAAACACTCAACAAATCTTGCTGAAAATGTATGTTAAAAAAAACAAATTAAAAAAAGATCCCTTTGGGTCCCATGTGTCTCCCATTTGAAGCCTTTGTTCCAACTTGAAGGCTTTGTAACATGAGACAGCGATGGAAAAGGAAAAAAAAAACATACACAGTACTGCAAGCTGCTGCATTCAGCAATTCAAAAATAAAAACTAGCATACAAAATAATATGAAAGATGATAGTATGGAAGAAAACACAAAAATAGGTCTGTCTCTTTGATGGAGTGAGCTCCCCTCCCTCATAGAGGGAAACAGAACAGGACTGCTTCGGGGACAAAGAAAGAATAACACTGCAACTCTGAGTCCCCCCAGCCCAGTAAGGCTAAACAGCTCCATGTGCAAACATTGGCTACAGCCTACTGAATAAGTCACAAAAGTGTTTAAGTGCAACACAGCTGTCAGAAGATGAAATCATAGGTCTTCATAAGCCTTTCTCTGACTGTCAGAGAAGGCTTGTGTGATATTTTTGTTGTTTTTGTGAGAACTGATGGTATGTAGCTGCCAGTTGTTCCACCATCTACGCTCAGAAGGTCCTACGCATAGCCAGCGAGTCGATATGCTCTCATGCCGACAGGATGTTCAGAGGTGAGTTGTCCAGGATGTATTCGCCAACTCCAGCAAAGTACATAACCTGTGCGATGCCGAACAGAGGAGCGATGACCAGAGCTCGACAGCCTGCTCCTTTCAGGAAGGCAGAGGGCCCCTCCTTCCGTATTATTTTGCTGTGGGAACCAGAGGGAGGAGTTTATGTATACACACACACACGCCAAAAAAGGAAAGGTAGTCATGTAACAATGAATCACTCAAGTGTCTTACCTCACACAATCCACAACTCCACTGTAAGTCTCCTCACTGGCTCCTTTGTTCAGTGACTGCAGTCTAGTCTTCACCACTGGAAAAAAGAATGACAAATATTAAGATTACGTTCCCACTCTTTAATAGGGATCATTTTCAGTGACGATCTAGTTGGTATGACAAACAGGGATCGCGCCATACACTCATATGTTCCTCTCTGTGGAAGTCTGATTGAAAAAGATGTGCAGTCGATGGCTATAACTTATCTGTGAAATCATCTCTTGCATACTTAGAAATTACACATCAACTTTAGCAACTGAACCAAGCATGCTAACCAATCTACTAGTGTTGTATATTAACTTTTTTGTCCACCTGCCACTGTGGCTGGTAGATTACCAATTTTTTTTTGGCTGGTGAGTGAAGCAAACCTAGCAGCCACTTGTATATTTTACCAACATTTGGCTGGTGCTAATTTCCAACCCGGCAATCTACTATTCAACCATTTAAAACAAGTCGGGAAGAAACGTGACTTGGGGATGTGTTCACAGCGTATATTCTCTCCATACTCTCGTCCATAAACTACCATTTGAACGTTAATATAATCCTGAACATAACTTAACCCTTTCGCATGGCTCTGATAGATAGTAGTTCATTCTCAGCTGAAGGAAAATAGGAGAATGTTGAAATCATTTTCCTGGACATTTTACTTTTTTCTCTCATTTTCCACATTTTCAATTGTTTTCTAGGTTTTCCAGGACGTGTGTACTAATAAACAGGGCACATCCCGCCTCTCAAAACTCACCGTCACAAGGGTTAACAGCCACAGCGGCGGCAGATCCTGCCACGCAGCCTGAGAGGAAAGCCCAATAGAAGGGCGACGACTCCTCGGGGCTGGGTTTGCCCAGGCGGTTCAGGTTGGCAAACAGCGGGAAGTAGACAATAGAGAAGGGAACATCCCTGAAAGAGATAAAACAAAAGAGTTGTTTCAGACTGAAAACCTGATACACAGAAGCTGGTCTAACATGTTAATGTGGTTCCTCTTCAGGAGGGAAATGTGTTACCTAATCAGCGTCGCCCCCAGCCCTTTGTAGAGCCCCTGGATGCCCTGCGTGCGGAGGAGTTCCTTTGCGATCTGTGTGGCAGATACAGCGCGTGGTGCCGACACCACTGTGCCGGAGTTGTAGGAGCGGCTGAGCATGGTGTTAGTGGCCACCAGCTTGGTGGGAGACATCATGACGGGTTTTTGCTGCTGGGCCGCTTTGGACAAAAGACAGAACATGTTAATATACACACACGATGGCAGTATTTTTGAGTTAAATGCACATATATATTAAATATCAACATTTTATTCTTCTCACCGAGTCTGCCTGCATCCTGTAGCTGTATCTTGAGCATTTCCATGGGGGTGGTGACAACGACCTGGCACATGCCGGCACCACAACCTGCCAGCATCTCTTTGAACACCGTCAGCCCCTTTCTGTTAACAGATAGGAGTAATATTAAGGAACACAATTGATGAGATGCTGCATTTTCCTAAGATGCTGTTTTGATGATTTCATGAGATGATTTTGCTTACCCGTCCTTGGAGAGGTGATGCCTGAAGAAGTCATTAGCAGCCAGCTTGATCGCCTTCTCTGGGGTGACCAGGGTCAAATTTACAGCAGCGCCTGATGAAGAAAAAAAACAGAGTTAGCATTGAAGTCACAATCCCGTTTTCATTCAGCACATGAACAAAAAACATTCCCTGCCACTATCATTACAATGTATTTAGTCCATCATATACTGTAGCTATTCTACACACAGACAAGACAAATGCTCAATTTAAAAGTAGCTTCAGTCATAATGATGGAGGGAGATTATGTCAACAGAAATTACAATAAAAACATGTTTCAAAATGAGAATCAATCAAAACACAAGACAAGAGGAGAAATGAGGAGGGTGATGAATATTCAGAGGAAGATGCAAACATCAAGTCTATGAAGTACAGTGAGTCAGTTTTTGATAACAAGAGGCCCACTTTACGTAGAGAAACTTAAAGAAAGGAAATATGTGTTTCTATTGAAAGGCCTCGAGTCAGTAGGTTAATGACAACAAGAGAAATGAAGAGATGTTAGTGAAAGGACAGACTGAATCCTCGACTATGTACTGTGTGTGCAGACTTCAGGCAAACTTAAAAACTCATCTGTGAGACTGTTGACCATGTAAAATAAACTTTAGTTCACCAAAGATTCATTTTCAAGATCAACCAAAGTCTGCAAGGACACATCTTCATAGTCTAGAGAATGAGGATCCACGACAAGTGGACAGGACAGTGAAGAGACAGCCAAGTAGTTATTAACGAGAAGTCAAATTACAGAACAAACAGATGGCAAAACAAAAACTTGTGCCTATAGTTTAAATAGAGCAATATAGTAAGAACCATTAAATGATTTGCCTCCAGCGTGGCTGCGCCTTATCGGCTAGCCTTCAATATCCCAGGGGGACCCAAGTCTGTAATATGAAAAACACAGATGCAAACAACAGCATTCCTCACACAAGCAGAGACCCAGACTAAAAGGTCTCCATTTTCCTAGTATGCAACTATGTCCACAAGATATCACTTTTTCTTTTAGACATTCAATGAACAAAACTGATAAATAAACAATGTGTTTTCTTACTTACTGCATGAATGCTATTAAAACACCAGCTTAAAGCTGTAAAACCATTTTGAATGAGAGCAGCTTTGGCCACTTCAATTTCATAACTTATTCTGTTATTCTCATTACTATATTTTAAATAAGCAACCCATCATGCATTCAAAATACACTGTATCTGAACCAACCAACAATGTTCAACCTCAGCATAGAAAGATCTTACTCTCTCCGACATTTAATCCTGTCCTACACGTTTGAGCCTACTGGTTCTTAATATTCAGATGTGCATAACTCTTACCTCTGTACATGCCAAAGTACCCCTCTGATCGAACTGTCTTGACAAGGCAGTCCATCCTACAGAAAAAGAAAGCGAGGGAAATATTAGTGGTCTGGACTATTTAAAGCACCGTTATTCATCACGATGACAGCCTAACAAAAGTCAGGGATCAGTGACTGCTCTGAGTAAACATAGATGCTCGCTGCGAGAGTAAACGGACCAGTACATTTCCACCCTTCAAAAGCATTTGGACCACCTCATTGGAGAGGAATGACGTCAGGAATGTCCCTAATCTATACATTAAGCATGACGCCCTGCTTGTGTCAGTGTGGGTTTAGCAAGAATAGTACTGGATAACACATGGGTGTATTAGTTAGAGTACAAATACATTTGGCAAACAGGGTGTTGTCGTGCAAGACAACAGTAACCAGCGCTTAACAATGCAGCTTAACAATACGGCTTGCCCGTGGCGAGTAAATTTCCACGTCGGGATAGTTGCCCCATCAGGCAAGTGGTAAATGATGATGAAAGTATAAGGAGTGAGCCTTCTTATATATTGTTGTTTTACCACCGCATAGCACTTTGGTCAACTTTTGTTGTTTTAAAATATGCTCTATAAATAAACTACTCTCACTTCCCTCTCATCTCTGTTGAGAGTTGCACATGCACTGTATGGATCTGGCACGAGCATTTCAATTATCCTGGAAACAGGATCTTAGCTGGGTGGCGTGAGAGAGGATGTGGACGAAACTCCAACTATGTATTGTGCAGTTTGCTGCAAGTTTGAGAGCAAGGCTGATAAAACAAGACCATTAACTTTAGAAATTAACTTTTAAATAAAAATTGACTTCGGGCAAGTAGATTTCTGACCCACTTGCCTGACTGGGCAAGTTGAGAAAAACAAACAAACGTTGAACTCTGAGTAACTAGAAACACTTACATGCTCTTGTAGACCTGCTGTCCTTGTCTCTGATTCTGCAACCTGGTCTTTACCAGGTCAATGGGGAAGACACAAGTAACCCCAACAATACCAGCAATACCTCCATTAATGAGCTTGGCTGGGAGGCTGAAAGGAGACAACAAAAAACAATGGTAACCCTTTAATGTGGAAATTCAGGATGTCATCGGGAAAAATGAAATGAAGGTAGGCCTATAATTAGGGCCGGAATGTTTCTAATCACTGATTAAGATGCAAGCTATTTTCTCGATTAATCACTTGAACAATAATATCCATGTTTTCCTAAGGCCCATGGTCTTTAAATGTCTTGTTTAGTTGAACCAACAGACAAAAAAACATTTTTACTTTTAATTATGAAAATTAAATTATCTATCTTATTATTATCTATTATTATGAATTAAAGATCACTGATTATTGATTGGGACATACAGTACATATGTAAAATTATTGTAATGTACGATATTGTATTATGTGATTTTATGTAAGATGTTCTATTCTGTATTTTTTATAAAAATGTATTTTCTTTTTCTTAAAAGCCTAACCAGGGACAAGGTCTGCAAATTAGCTATGGCTATTGGCTATATAATTAAGTGTAACAATGCCTATGTATTGTCCCTGTCAAATAAACTAATAAATAAATAAATAAACTCACCTGATCTGCTGCTGAGACATGATGACTTTGAAATCCGTAAAGATAGAGGTGTAAAAATGTAGTGATGCAAGTGTCCTTCAGTCAAATCAATGAGTAGTCCTAGAAAGAGAAAATGGGAGGAGTTCACTTCAGATAAATGATGAGGTTCCTGAGAACACACAGACTGTTATATGTGCACAGATCTTATCACACACACACAGCAGGCTTTTGGCTTATGTAGGCGCCTCTGAGTCACAGGACCGTGATGCAGCAGCCCTGCTAGATGCTATATGAGCAGTACAACCCGTGGGCGGGCTCTAACTCGCATACCGGAACACCATACATGGGCATGCCATTCATTCTTGATACTGATCTTTTCGTGCAGGCTGAATTTACAAAGAACATGAATGTAGTGGCATGAATTTGGAATTTGGAATTTGAAATTTGATATTTAGAATTTGGAACGCAAAACAATTTGCATACAGTTTCGTCTCATAACGGTTAAAGAGCCGTTGCTTTCACATTCGATAACTTGTTTAAATAGCTAACGGTCGACTATGGTAACCAAGGCTCACATTCAGAACAATAGCGTCCCTAAAAGCGAACAAACCGCCTACCAAGAACAACTTAGTGGGTTTAAAACACGTAATAAATAAGTCAAACATTAATGAAAATATTGTACTCACCAAAAGGTTGTCTTGTGGTAATTCTGTAAGGTTGTTTAGAGTGGTTAATGTCTGCCTCTGTACGCCTCGCCGGTCTGCTGATATATACTAGAGAGAAGAGAGAGTGGAAATTTCCATTGAGTTTTAAGCAGGAGGCGGGACCACCCAAGTCTGTGCTACCATCGAAATACAACGCTTCACCGCACAGCTCATTTGCATATCCAGTGCTGATTGGCTACTTTGGACCTCTTCTCTTGTTTCATTGGATGACCCGTCAGTCAATCCGCCCAATCCACCAATCACACAGCTGAAAAGATGATGAAGGATGGGAGATGAAAGACACCATTGTTCTGTGAACACTTCTTTCAATTCAAGATTCAAGAGTTTTATTTGCCATTTGCACCTATAAGTATATTGGAATTCTGAGCAGTTTACACCGAGTCAGCTTTAAGAAAAGAAAAAAGGTAGAAAAGGCACAAGGTAATTACAGCACAAAATAAGTAGCACATTCAACTCAAAACAATAAATAAATACATTATTAAAACATAAAGCATACATAATGACCATGTTAAAAGAACTTGTAGCTCTCATAAAAATATTATATCATACAGCTGCAAAGATGATGAAGGGTGGGAGATGAAAGACACGATTGTTCTGTGAACACTTCTTTCAATTATCATGGTTCAAAGTAAAATGGATACTTAAATTTATGCATTTAAATACTTTTTTTTGGAAAGATTATCCCTAAGCAGCTCACAACAAGAGCATGCTCAGACTTGCCAACAGCATCTCTTCTGATCCCTTACATGTTTTAAATGGGGAATATATTTTGTACTGTAATTACCTTGTGCCTTTTCTACCTTTTTTCTTTTCTTAAAGCTGACTCGGTGTAAACTGCTCAGAATTCCAATGTACTTATAGGTGCAAATGGCAAATACAACTCTTGAATCTTGAATCAACTTCTGCCCTCCAAGAGGCGATTCAGAGTCCCTACATTTAACTGCATCAGGCTAAAGAACGCTTTTGTCCATCAGACTATCTTGTTGCTAAATAATAATTAATGTGCTGCTAAAGACATGTGAATCCAGAGGACAGATGGTCATTTTGTAATGGGTTATGTATGAATAATTGTGATGTGTTTTGTTTTTTGTCTGATGGGTCTTACTTGTCTGTCTGTCTATGGTAACAGTAGGTCTATAGTATGTGTACTTTTTCTCAAACTGAGCTGCCTATGGATGCAAAATGAATTTCAGTGCAAACTGACAATAAAGTTGTATCGTATCGTAAACGGGTGAAGGGGTCAATGCACTGTGTGCGACCTTTATTTATATTTTCATTGCTGTCCTTTCTTCGTCCAGCACAACGGTTTAGGATGTGCATGACCACTTTACATTGTCAGGTTTTAAACGCAGGAATTTACTTGTAATGGAGTATCTTTTGTTGGTCTCAATGCACATACACAGAAATAAACGTCAAGGTAAAACAAGGACAACGAAGCTGAACAAATCTCCTCCCCTCTCTCATTCCCTAAAGATGTCCTCGAGCAAGACGCTGAACTCGCTTGTGCGTTTCGGGTGGAACTGTGTAGGTTAAAATGTTGCCTGGTAACCAGACAAATCTGCAAGATCCTGTTTTATTTGCTCTGGGAGATGCCATTTAATTTGCATTTGCGAATTGGTCTGGGATTTTAAAGTTAAAATAATCCTAGTCCCATTAACTTCCTATTAATTACCACTTTATAGACTGCACATATGTACACTTATATTACATTTATTTATTGTACATACTGCGTTTATTTATTTACGGACTGTACACACTATGTTCACCCATTCACTCTGTATCTTTTATATCTTTATTATTGTTTTTATAATTTTTGTATACCTTTACCTCTCCTGTCTTTCACTCTGTTTGCTGATGTTGCTGCTTTGACACCTGAATTTCCCTCCGGAGATTAATAAAGGTTCATCTTATCTTATCTTACTGTAAATCTATGAGTTAAGATCATCATGGCATTAAGATCTTTCCAGATCATTCTGGTAAACTTGTTTGAAAACACCAGTGAGATGACATCATCCTAATCTGTGCTACTTTGGGGTGGGCAATTACTGACCACACCTACTGTAATCAAGTAAAATTAAATTACACAGAGTGACATAATGTAGGCTATTGTGGGAAAAATACAGTACACTGTTAAAGATGAATTACCCAACAGTACGCCACATAGTTACAATTAGCTCCCTCTTTTCCTGCATTATGAGTACTTTTAGTTTTGATACTTTTAACTGCATTTTGCTGATAATACAAATACAAACTTTTACTAGGGTAGGTTTTAAATGCACTTGCAGATGTGCAAATAAATTGCACTTAAGGGAGCTACAGTGTGCGACCTTTAATTATATTTTCATTGCTGTCTTTTCTTCGTCCAGCACAACGGTTTAGGATGTGCATGACCACTCTACATTGTCAGGTTTTAAAAGCAGGAATTTACTTGTAATGGAGTCTTTTGTTGGTCTCAATGCACATACACAGAAATAGATGTAAAGGTAAAACAAGGACAACGAAGCTGAACAAATCTCCTCCCCTCTCTCATTCTCCGAAAGATGTCCTCGAGCAAGACGCTGATCTCGCTTGTGCCTTTCTGTGGAACTCTGTGGGTTAAAAAGTTGCCTGGTAACCAGACAAATCTGCAGGCTCCTGTTTTATTTGCTCTGGGAGATGCCATTTAATTTGCATTTGCGAATTGGTCTGGCGATGTCAGGTTATACAAGAAGCAGGTTTTGCTGAGAAAGAGAAGCACGGCCGTGACCTCACCTTGGGTAAATACATGTTAAAAAAGTATTGATGTGGTAATACAAACATGGTCTAACAGAAGGTAACCTATTGAATTACTCAATGGGATTTGTCCAGGGTTTTATCAGACCATCTGGTAAATTCAATAGGTTTCAATTGCAGGTGCTCACTGGGTGCTGACTAAGGAAAATTACCAGGTGGATGCCAAAGGCAAGAGGGCACTTGTTAGGATTGAAACTGGTTTTACTGAGATAGGTTAGGTTTTCGACACATTCCAGTGCATAGAACCTGTCTTTCACTGGCATGAGGAGTTGTGTAACAGTGGGTGCTACATCCTTTCCCACGGGCAACATACATCTCATACTTGCATAACTATTATATTCTGTTTAATTAAATTCTATTAATTCATACGTGGGTTATTTTGATCAGCATCTTTTGTAGTTAAATGTAGCTGAATAAGGAATCAGATAATCAGGGATCATATTAACATTCATCATAAACCCTGTTGACGCCAAAAGACGAGCAGTGACTCAGATAATTTCTCCAGGGCTTGGACAGTCTTTGTTCAGGATCTTATTATAAGCTGCACAATATAAAACTATTCAGTTCACTAGAAAAACGTACAATGCTGATACTGAAGAACATTTACAGTACAGTTGTGTATGCGCTTGTACCGGTTTGTTTGGTCTTTTTTATTATTCAAACAATGCTGGAACTACTGTATATGTTACAATGAATGTTGCAAACATTATACTTTTGTCTTCAACAATATCTCTCTATCTGCTCTTGTGAATGTGAAATCTAGCAATTAAAGGTGCAGTGTGTAAGATTTGGTGGCATCTAGTGGTGAGGTTGCAGACTGCAACCAACCGAGTGCCCCTCCGCTCACTCGTGCTAGTAGCTCTGTAGGCTGTATAGGCACAGTGGCTCTGGGAGCTAAATACGAATACATTTTAGTTTAGCATGTTAGCATGCTATAATTTGCTGATTAGCAGTGAACATGAGCTACAGCTGCAAATGATGGGAATGCTGTAAGTTTTGCAGGCATTTGGTCATCAAAGTATTGGACAAGTTGAAATTTTGACCTGATCGTGGCGCTGGTGGAAACATTAAAGGTGCTGAATTCGATATCCAGAGCATTTATATACTAGCAAACAACTATTTGCTACGAACTTCTCCTTGCTTTGTTGACATCTCCGGGCCAGCTGTGTATGCTTTTAGTGCATGTTCATATGTGTGAGCATGCCCCACTGGCTAGCTCATGGCCGCTGCTCTGCTCTCATACGGCGGTTAGTCTACAGCTGAGACGGCGGCGTAGCGGAAGAGTAAACACTGCTACCTCTGTCAACACTTTCGCCATTGTTTGCACTGTTAGCACCGTTAGCCGCGAGGCACTGGCTCACCATCGCCATGTTGAGAGTCATTGAGAGGAAATGGAAATGCTCCCAATCCCATATTTAGCACCTTTTAAGGTATCACCAAAGTTATTACAATCCATCCTGAAGGGACCATGAATGTGTGTACCAAATTTTATGACAATCCATGAAATTAAATGTGGAAACATTTCACTCCAAACCATAAATGTGAATCTCATGGCGCTAGAGGAAAGGTGACTGGATCACAAAGTCATTAGGATTCATTGTCTGGGAACTATGAATGTTTGCATAAGTTTTTGTGCGAATCCATCGGGTAGGCCTCAATGTTGAGATTTTTCACAGGGTAACTGAAAACTTTGACCAGTCATTAGGACAAATCGCCTGGGCACCATGAATATCTGTAACAAACATCATGACTATCCATCCAATAGTTTCCAGACACGTCACTAAAAACCAAAGACACTTAAGGCAAAGTTGGAGGATTATTAATGAATGTATATACTAAATTCAATCTTAATCCATCCATTAGTTGTTGAGATATTTCAGTCTAGACTGAAGTTGTGGACAGACCAACCAACCAACCGACAGACAGATCGGCATCCCTAGTGCATGGCTGGAAAAAAAAATCTCCCATTTTTTCTAGTTGAATAAACACAACACAAACAAAACTGTACGGTTTGTCTGAATGAAAGAGTGATTGGTATGTGCGTCACATGGCTGGTTCTCTTGGACTGCTGATGGAAGCAAATTCCATTTCATCCACTGCTTTTTCCATTCGGGTATTAGGGTTTTCAAAACACCACTACACGGGGAATTTCAGCTGGGCAATTCAAACCATTGTGCCATACCAGTCTGAGGATTTTAGAGTTATATAAGGTCAACCGTTCGTATAAAGTATACAGCATAATTAACCCTCCAGTTATGTGGGTTTATGAGTAAAGCCATGCTCGATCATAAAGACTCATTGTACTCATAGGACTCCTTTGCATAGTTATATAATACTGAATTATATATTGACTAAAATTAAGGTATGACCAAGCATTTAAAAATAATTCTAATAACATTAACCATATTTTAACGCATATGGGTCAAAGGAAAAGAAGCGGTATTAAAATTTATAGACAAAGACATAAACAATGAACTTCAAATCCCAGAATGACCATTTTGTCAGCTGTTTGCAAGGTTAAACAGAGTGTCGGGTTGTCAGAAGTTGTACAAGCTTCCTCTCAAGGTTACAGTGACTCAGCATTTTATAAACTGTTTTTTTCCATCCACACTTTCCCCCCCTAAAGTCAGCTGGACCACATCTAGTTTGTTCCACTTCTGCCCCCAAAACACACCTCCCCCTCAAGGTTGCATCAAGGCTCGTAATATTATGAATCCTGTCAGGCATCGGTGACACAAATGCATAACTTGATGTGAGGAGTAATGCAGATGGTGATCACTCCTGTTGACTGATGAAAGCGAGACAGAAAATAATCCTCGCCCTTTCTGCTGTCCCTTCAAAGTTGATGTTTTCGGGCCTTTAGTTCACCAGCTTTCTATTCTGTTTTATATTTTACTAAATGTGAGAAGCTGTCAGAGCTGCAGAAGGCTGAGTTACATACAGTAACCATTAGAAAATTGTTTTGTCATCAACACAGAGACACTTTAATATATAAACTGTCACTGACAGAAGAATGCTGTATATACAGAAGAGACAGAATATAAAAGTAGGTGATGGCAGAGCAGTGTCACCACATGATGGACTTCTCATACATTCTCCCACTCTGAACTGCTGCACTATTAATAAGCTCCAGCTGTCTTCCCAAATTCCCCTTGTGAATGGGGAACTACACATATAAGCTCTAACTTGGGATGAGACAAAATGACTCAACATACAAAGTCACACTGAAATTATGGTGTTTGGTGACTCTTCTGTGAGCTTTGTGCCTGCTCTTTGGGGCTCAACACGCTCGCTGGTAATCCATTTAATAAGAGGAGGAGCGTCAACAATCATGTGCCTTCCAGAATGACTGCTGAGGCAAATATAGCCAAGTATCCCGGGGTGACATTGAGGAGCGTCACGGCCTTGTGTGTTTATGTAGTAAACAGAAAGCTACAGTATGGTTTATGTGATTAAGTCAAGCACGGCTTAGTCAGAGAGCTATTTAGAGACTTCAGCTTTAATTGAGTTGCATTCAGAGTATCCCTTTCACAGTAAACATAATATGTCTGGGAGTCACACACACGCACACAAGTGTACAGGTGGATAAATAATGACAACGACAAAAATACGCACCAGGATCAACCCCCCCATTGTAAATTGAGAAGCAGAGCTGCAGCACACACGCGTTGGGCAACAAAGACACAATAAAACAGGCTGGTACAATAGGTACCAGTACAGACAGTGTAGATGACACTGTATCCATCACAGATAAAGGATGACGTCTTTCTCTTCTAAAAACATTCACGGATCATGCAGTTCCAGCTTTTTAACAAGATGATAACAACAGAAGAATCAGAAAGGGATCATGTAGTTGCTCTGGCCAGGGTATGGGTAGATGCGTCTTACTGGTTTGGTACACCTCGCTCCGTCCACGCTGGCCCGGTGGGCGCACTCGTCGCTGTCAGTCCTGCAGGCACCGCAGTGGCAGCTGAGAGCCACAGGGTAGGTGAAGACGGAGTTGGTGTCAATAGGACAGCCGGGCAGTATGGCTGTGCGGTATTCCACCTTGTCATAGGTGCAGCCTCTCTGGATGAGGAAGCGTGGGCCGATTATATCCCTCATGTTGCTGTCCTGCTCACCATACACACAAACAAGAGTGAACTTATAATACATTTCAATTCCTTGAGAACACAAACATGTATTTAAGGTGCTTGTTTTCAACTAAAAAGGGAACTAAATGGGCTCAACATAGTTATATTTTTATGTGACTTGACCTAATGTTAAACACAACTGTGAACTTTTCATGTTGTACTTATGGTAAATGGACTTGCTTTTATACAGCGCTTTTCTAGTTTACTTTACACTACATGTCAGCATTCACCCATTCACACACTGATGGCAGAGGCTGCTAAGGTGCCAACTTTGCCCATCAGGATCTAATCTAAATACTATTCACACACCGATGGCTATGCCTTCGGGAGCAATTTGGGGTTAAGTGTCTTGCTCAAGGACATATCGACATGTGACCCAGAGCAGCCGGGGATCAAACCACCGACCTACCGATTTGTGGACGACCTGCTCTACCCTCTGAGCCACAGCCGCCCTTATGTCAGGGATAATACCCAAAAAGTTGTATGTTGACACGGGGACTTTGAAAAGGTTTGCTGTATTTTTGGTAAAAACTAAAATGAATCAATCATCTTTTTTTTTTACAATTTTAACTTTACTTTACTTGGGCATAAAACTGCTATTCCTACAAAAAATCTAAACTATCCTATGGCTGTTTATTACAATCAAGCAAGACATGGGAGTCCCTCTTTCCTGAAAGCTGTTGCCCTCAAAGTCATACCTAACCATATAAGAGGTGGCGATAAACTAAGAAAACTCTTCCAATGAGAAACATTTTGGATTGTCACTTTAAAGGCTACTAAGCCTCCAGGACTGAATGATGAAGTAGACTTTTTGCCATTCCGGTAATATCCTCTGACTTTCTAAACATCATGTACATTTAAAGTCCAGTGACTATCTTTTAAACATTGTTTACAACGTTTTTACATATCAACATTCTTATTACTACTTATTTGAGCATTATGCAATACTCCTCGACCTGACAAATTGCGATATGCCGATTTATTTCTTATTTATGCCAATTTTGTATTTACAATATAGCAGCATCTGGTTTGATTATCTGTATTAATTATTAGTTATTGTGTTTTGTCCTGTTTGGGAAAATGTCTCCATTTTATTGCCTATGCTCAGAAAATAAAATCACTATACTGTATATTTTTTCACCTGAAGACGGAGCGCCTTAGTATTTTTTCCATGGTTGTCTGCATCACTCGAGGACGATCTAACTAGCAAGACTTACTCGATTCTGTCTCTTATAATATATTTAAATTCCGTGAGATAACAAAACTTTATTTATGGGCTTGTTTTCAACTGAAGACGGAAAGAAATGGGCCCAAAATAGTTACATTTTTATGTCACTTGACCTTATGTAAAACACAACTGTGAACTTTTCATGTTGTACTTATGTCAGGAATAATACCTGAAAAGTTGTCTGTTTGAAAAGGTTTGCTGTATTTTTGATAAAAAATAAAATGAATCACTCTTCTTTTTTTTTTACAATTCTAACCTTACTGCAAAATTTTGGTCAGATTTGAGTCATTTTCAACATTGTAACCACATTTTAAACCTTCTGTTAAGAAGATGTCATAATATATTTTAAACATAAAGACCCAAAATTAATTTAGTTGTAAATGTTATGATTTTAATGGGAACATTTTTTTATTCATTAATGCAGTTTATCTAAACCACATACCTATGTTTCACTCTTTCATTTTCCATATTTAATATATTCTAAAATGTAATAAAATAGTACATATGCTTTTTATAAGTTATAACTACATTTTTTGAAAATACTTTCAATGTTTATTTTTCTGTATGATGGTTTTTCTGTCTTCTTTTTTTCCACCTGAAGGAATGAGTGACAATCTAGGACTTATACGTACCCTTGAGTAGCAAAATCCCATGCAGATGGTCGTGTTGATCGCCACACAGTAGTCGCACTCTGGCCTCTCCACGTACAGGGTGAAGTCGGTGGGTAAACACATGGGAACAGCTGGGCTGAACAGCAGAAAGAGGAGCCAGCAGGTGAACACTGCCGTCTCCATGTTAAGCAATGTTAATTTTTCCCAATCAATTTGGGACCTGCATGGGGAGGAAAGATAAAGAGACAAATTGACAACCAGTTAACAGAGAGGATGAAAAGTTTTAAATATTATATGTACTCCCCTCTGCATGTGTGGGTGTCACCTGCTTGAGAGATGCGGGCACCTGCAGGCCTGATGATGCTGTGAGTCTGAACATCCCTGCTGAACGGTATTTATGCAAACATTTTATAATCCACCTGCATCCAAGGTAGCAGTTATCTTCTATCTGTGACGAACAGGAAAAACTGAACTCTTAGTCCATTATGTGGATGACATGAATTAATGATTTCCTTCAAGAACAAAGTCCATGCAATAACCAAAGGAAATTGACGCAATGGATTCTGCACCAGCTGAAAGCCTCTCTGCAACTTGTGTATCTGATTCGGTCCAAAGTGGTCTGAAACAGTGTCCACTAGATGTCTCAAACTGCCCAAAAGCTTCATTTCTTGCTTGAAAGCATGCGTATTTTACATAGAGCCTCTCAAATTTTAACTTGAGTTTTACTTCATTTTCCAAAACAAACCTAATCTGTCTCTCATTTGGATACAAATTAACTGAAGAAGCACTTATTTTACAACGAAACACGTCAGAGCACTTCCCGAATGTGCATATTGAAATGATGCTTCGGTGCATTGTGGATTCTACACCAGTCAGCAATGTGCACAATAAATGATCACAAACTGTTCCAGTCCAAATTTGTAATGAACACGGGTAGAAAACATCCAGAGCAGGCTTATCTAATCTGCTCTCATAGTGAGTGAATTAAAAACTGTTGCAGTAGCATTCATCTCTGAACACCACATTCTTTAGATACAGGCGTCAAGCTACTGACAAGTTAGTAACTGGACTTAAAAAGTGAGGAGTATAATTTTCTAGCCAACACCGTAGGGATTTCCTTATCTATATTTTTGTTTAATGATTGTCGAGGGTAGTCAAAGTCTCTCTGATACAGTAGTCATAATTGTGAAGCGGTTGTTTTTAATGCCATTGTTGTGTTTTTTTTTTATCTCTTTATCTATAATTTAATAGGATTCCTACAAACACATTTCTGTTGGCATTCATGGGGTCTGTTATAAATACAATGGACAGACTGATTTTCTTCTTTTTCATTTCAATCACAGGCTGATATGTGTAGTCACGTGTGTAAGTGCTCGCAAAGAATATTACAATACAGTGAGTCAGTCATTGTCCAGTTTAGCAGCTCATTCCTTCGCCCAGCTCTTACTCACCTCTACAAACATTAACAGTAAGTGTCATTTTACATTAACTTTTTTTAAGATTTGACTGGAACTGATGTTCTCATCAAGAGTGACTTAAATGAAATCAACCATAAAATCTCTATTCAATAGATTTCTAATATTACAAGTAATTACACTTAATATCTGTTGCACTGACATAAAGGCACCAGCCAACAGCTTACACCTACTTTTCCACAATTTTTTACCGTAGTTGTCACATATTTCCCCCGACACCTACGTTTTTGAAATAACATGCTTCCCTTTGCATTACTGGAGTGATAATCAAAGACAGAGATATGCCAAGTAAAGCAATGTAATCACATTACCCCGAGTGACCCAACCATAAAGGTTTAACCGGTCCTGCCTCCTGAAATTCCTCACATAATGAATGACTACTGAGTAACTTGGAGTTGTATAAAGACCCCTCCTGGGTGTGAATGTAGACCCCTTGACAGCAGAAAATGTCAGGACAAACCACTAAATTATCACCTTTTACGATCACTGGAATTATGGCTGACTTCAGTACCGTGTGTCCTTGATGGATTATTAACTAAAGCGAACTAATCTTTATAGTCTGCCGAAAGCATCAGAGTGGACCACATTCCTGCCAATTACAGGAATTGTACAGTGGTTGAAGTGTCTCATTCTTCTACTATCAGTCGGAGCGACTCTGATAGTTGATGGTTGGATTGGAAAAAGCCGAAAACAACAGAGGGAGGACTAAAACCCTGAAATCTTTGGATTTTTATATTCTTTGTTTGAAGGTTTGAAGGGAAACTTTTAACATGAGAGCAGCTGATTTAAAAACATCTCGCAGTTGACAGAGTCTGAAATGCACTGATAAGAATTTTTCCGTTTGTCTTTAGTGTGTATTTCTGCTGTTGGTATTGGTATACAACTGGAGTTGAGGACAATTTCAGGATAAGTTAGAGGGAAGAACATTAAACGTTAGCAAGCTTGCATAATACAGAAGTATTCTTAACGACAGTTCAGAGAGAAGCTCCTTCTGCTGAACTAACCATGGTTGGTACAGGTGGTCAAGTGGCCACGTTCTCTGTGTGGGACTATGTGGTGTTCGCTGGCACAATTGTCGGGGCAGCTGGCATCGGCCTTTTCCAAGCCCTCCGAAGCCGCAAGGACATCAGCAGCGAGGAATTCCTGCTGGGAGGACGGCAAATGACAGCTGTGCCAGTTGCCATGTCGCTCACTGCCAGCTTCATGTCTGGCATCACTGTCATTGGCACACCTACTGAGGCCTACCGGTACGGAGCTGCCTTCTGGCTCTTCGGCTTCTCCTATGCCATCATGTCTGCCGTCACTGCTGAGATCTTTGTCCCGCTCTTCTACAGACTGCAGATCACCAGCGCCTATGAGGTGAGGAAATGTCACAGACTGTAAATGATTATAATGGTACAAAGGCTGGCTAAAATGTAAGGATCAATAAAGCAAGCATGCTTTAATGATAGCTCCAATAAAGCAAGCCAGACTTTTACAAGTTAATGTGGCTAATGATCCATCCACTACAGTTGATTTAAAGTGATCTGGGGTTAATGGCTATCAAAGGCTGTACAGAATCCAACTGCTACAAAAGTATTTCCTCCAAAATGGAGAAACAAAAACAAATTGTAAATAAGGATGTTTAAATTAAACTATTGTGTGTGAACCAAATCAACGTTTTTTCTTTCATTTCTAGTACCTGGAGTTGCGCTTCAGCCGGCCCATTCGGATAATTGGGACATCAATGTACATCGTACAGACGGTAACTAAAACATTTTTCTAATATTCAATGACCTTTTGTGTTTAGATAATTAAAAATAAAAGTTCATGAAGAATGGAACAAGCATTCGTAATTAACATGTAACATGGTAAAAAGCACCTGTTCTTTTTCTTTTTGACTTTATGTAAAATTGATACCAATTCCAAGATTAATATGAATCACAAGCTTGTTGTGTTTCCATCCAATTAAACTAATGGTGGCATCCTTCGTCAGGCCCTGTACACCGGTCTGGTCATCTATGCTCCAGCTCTTGCGCTAAATCAAAGTAAGTTTATACATGGGCTGTTCCCGCAACACTTATGAATAAAAAGTACTTTATATGACGCTTTAGTCTTCCAGAGGTACCTGTGTTAGTGGTAATTTGATTTGTCCTGATAACAAAGTTTTATAATACTAAGTTGTTAAGGGTTATAGCTGTGCTTCTTTCTCGTTAAACACAGATTGAACCTACAACAAAAGAGGTGACCATGTCACGCGGGCTTCTGTTTTAAATAAAGGGAAAATGTATCGCTATTGTCAAGTAAAAAAATATGGATAAATACATTATTTCAGAGAGGTTATGTGGATACTTTGGCTTGAATTTACTAAAACTGTCACATGTTATGCCTCAATAGGTTTATTTTGAAATCATAATAGAGCTTGTTTTTTGTGATTTCTCAGTCACAGGACTTGATCTATGGGGAGTGCTGGTGGCTACAGGAGCGGTGTGCATCCTCTACTGCACTGTGGTTGGTATTGTGCATTTCAAAAAGTTAAGAAGAATTAATAATCTGCATGCCGAGGAGTATACGATAGGGCTGCACGATTTAATAAAAAAAAAAATCTAATTGCGATTATTTTTACTGATATTGCAACTGCGATATGATTTGCGATTTTAGAAGGAATGATAATTTTTACATCATTATTCTTATTTTCATTGAAAAACATATTAAAATGATTATGGTGTGATTTCTGGAGGGGATCTGAACCAACAAAGATGTTTTCTTAAGTCTGTAGAATATGATGTGTAGGCCAGGACATCTCTGCAGCACCACAATATTTAATTTAAAAACGGTATTTTGACACACATTTCACCCTTAACAAATATTGCGATTTTATCCTGAGATTTGACAATTGCAGTAGGCAATCTTGTATATATGTATACAATGTATGTGTTGTACATACAATGTATGTATACCTGTATACAAACACAGACTGAAATCCTCGAGTTCAAGTGTGCTTGTATTTGAAAACTAGTAAACTAAAAGCAGTCTGGTAATTGGCTTTTAGGACCAATTTTTGGTACCACTTTGGTATCATCATCCACCTATTTTACTGTCTGATTTGCTTGTGAAACTAAAGCAAGTTGTTCTCTGCATGATAATGTGCAATCGTACACAATTTAACATCACAGCAAGCCTCAAGTAGCACTAAATTGGAAAGACTTTACAAATGGAAATGGTAAGCTGACTCCGACATGGGTTTTGTTTCAGGGCGGTCTGAAAGCAGTAATCTGGACAGACGTGCTGCAGATGGTGATCATGCTGGCAGGTTTTGTGGCTGTTATAGCTAGAGGAGCTGTACTGCAGGGAGGCCTGACGAAGATCTGGGAAGACGCCGGCCAAGGAGGCCGACTAGAGGCGTTTGAGTAAGTGCACAAGCAGAGTTGTACAAGATAGTATTTGTTGTTAGTTTGTTTCTAACCATTAATTATGATACCGCATTGGTTGGGGCTTCCTGAATAAGAACAATGAGATTGCAGCCACAGAAGAAAAAATCAGCTTTACTTTCCTATAATTGTTTCCTGTGACTCTACAGTAATTGCTCTGTAGAAGGGAGGTTCACTGTAAACTGTTCTGCATACAATTATCAAGAAAATTGAATATCAATTCTGCTTATTGCCCCAAAAGTGTCATCTCACATTACCAGACGTTTGTGCTGTTGATGTCCCCAAACTTTCACACGTTTTATTGCAGTTTTGACCCCGATCCTCTGAAGCGGCACACTTTCTGGACTATCGTAGTCGGTGGGAGCATCATGTGGGTGTCCATCTACTCAATCAACCAGTCCCAGGTGCAACGCTACATCTCCTGCAAAACCTTGGGACATGCCAAGATGTGAGCGCTCTCGCTATGCTATGCAAATGGTATTTTATAAGCTGTGAGCGAAGGTTCGTGCACCGACAAGTCCTCTTCTGTCCCTCAGGTCTCTGTATGTGAACATGGTTGGCCTGTGGGTGACTGTGAGTCTGGCTGTGTTTTCTGGCCTCACCATGTTCTCCATTTACAAGAACTGTGACCCATTTACAAACGGCGATATAACCACCCAAGACCAGGTAACTGCAGCTGGAATTGTCTCTTTACTCATTATCACATGGGCGTCATTCTGTTTGCTGTGTTAACAGTAAAAATGGCTTATTTTTGCAAACCAGCTGCTGCCCTACCTTGTGATGGATATTCTGGCAGCCTACCCAGGAATCCCTGGCTTGTTTGTGGCTGCTGCATACAGTGGGACTCTTAGGTGAGGCCTGAGACAAGCAAACAAGGAATAATTTATCATTTTACTTCAGAGTTAGAAATGCTGTGTGGTAAGGAAATGATCTTGTAGATAAGGTGTTATGGTAAGGAAAGAATAAGCTGTACCTGGCTTATATTGTTTCCTGAGAAAAGTCCACGTCATTGTTGTTGTAGTCATTTTATTCATGCATGATGCACAAAACTACCATCTGCATGCTGCTACCTGAGACTTATCTTATCTGTAATCTATTCATTCAAATGCATCATTCTTCCTGTTCTGTCCAGTGACTAAAAGCTTACTTTTGCATGTTTTTCAGCACGGTGTCCTCCAGCATTAACGCCCTTGTTGCTGTCACCATGGAAGACTTTATTCTTCCACTGTGCAAAAACCTCACAGAGAAACAGGTGTCCTGGCTGAACATGGGTCTGAGTAAGTTTAAAAAAATGCTCTCACAGTAGCCCAAGAATGAGCAGGAATCAGGAAAGCGTAAAGCAATGAGTGACTAATGCTAAGGAAAATCTGTTACGGTACGTTCTGATCATAAATATCACAGTATCGTACAGTACGACTACTGGAAGCTCACAAGATACCAGTAGACACTAAGATAACCAGTATCTTATCTTGTTATTTAAAGTGTTTCCAGTTGCACTGTACGAGTTACGACATGATCAGACGTGTGTAAACAATAGACGGCCTGATAGCTGTGAACAAAGAAAATCTTGTTACTTTAACGACAAAATTAAATCATTATTTGTGAAGAGTTTCTATAAGCAGACTTCACAGGGCTCAATGTAAAAGCAGTAGTTAATCTGTAGCGTTTCATCAGGTAGATTTACTGAGAGAAACATGAACAGGCAGGCACATATACCATATGTCTTTTGGGAATGTAAGATCGAGGATGTGGCTCCATGGTGTATCTAACAAAGATCATAATGTTCTTCTTCATTTGTTAATTAGAGTGTTATTACATAACACTATTTAATACCTGTATCATAGCTAAGAGTGAAAGTATGATGGAAAAAACAGTGAGGACAATAGGGCCTAGGAAAGGGACAGAAAACAGATGGATGGATTAAACACTTAAATTGTATTCATTTCATTTAAGTTTTTGCTAAAAGTGACACTTGCCTGTTATGGGAAGATGAGCATCCTAGCAACTGCAGCAAACAGTAGTAACAGTACTTGCTATATGTCTGATAGTGCTGATTGAAACGTCACAAAAAAGATCTGTCTACTGCGCGCACAGACCACTGTCGCAACAATCCTACTTTAAGTTTATGTATGTGTCCCGACAGCCCGTAATCGGATACAGAAATATTTTATAACTACTATCTAATAGGGCACCTCTACACACAACAAACAGTGATATCCGTCTGTAAATTACTAATAATAATTAATGCTGAATGTGAATAATGAATAATGTTGTGGGATTCTTCTTTATTTCATGGGCTATTTTGGGATTTATACATTATTATTACATACTTATAAAAAAAACAAAAACAAAGCATTCGAATACTGATTTGGAGGCCGATAACCATGGCAACGGTCAAAGCTTCGAAGCTTTGAAGCATTCGGGTCAGCCCTAATAACTAACATGACTGCCTATGACAGGTAAGAGACCTTTGTAAGGACTTTTTAAAAACTGAATTCAATGTATTTTAAGACTTTTCAAGACCTGCCGATACCCTGGAAAAGCAAGAAAAAAATTATTTTTAAAATTCACTGAGCCCAAAAAGCAATATTTACTATCAACCTCAGTTATAGCCATCACTACATTTTGATGAGAACACTTAAATGTCAAGAAAATGTTAAGCTAACCTGCCATATAATTTGCACCAAAGAATGTTTGGATCTACACTTTGAAAGCTGCACTTTCTTTTATTTCAATATTGTTGAATTTAACATCTTCCAGGTGTATTATTTGGTGCCCTGTGTATTGGGATGGCTGGAGTTGCTTCAGTGATGGGAAGCGTTTTGCAGGTAAGTACTGTTATTGCTCTACAGCACCACCAAGAGCTGAACAATAAGAACTACAAGCCTGACAGTTTTCTGTTTCCAGGCAGCTCTGTCCATATTTGGCATGATTAGCGGGCCTCTTCTTGGTCTTTACCTTTTAGGCATGCTGTTCCGCACATCGAATTCAATAGTGAGTATTTTCTTTTACTGGAACATCTGCTTGCACAACTGCACCCTCTGACGGCACAAAGGAGTCTCGCTAATAAAACAATTGTGACACATCCAGGAAGTATTTGACTGCAGTTGTATTGACTTTGCAGGGAGGACTTGTGGGAATGATCATTGGTCTAGTGTTGACTCTGTGGGTGGGGATCGGAGGCCAGATTTACCCACCAACAGTTGGAAAGACAAATCCTCTCCATGTCAGCACGGCCGGCTGCAACAACACAATGGGCCAAAACTACACGACGACAGCTCCGTGGACCAGTGCAGTGCCTGAGTGAGTCGTATTACATGAAACATACGTCCATCTGCTGTCACTCAAGCACATGATATGGTCACAGTAAATTAGCATTTTAATGTAGCAAAGGAATACAAAAATGATTGAATGCCAAAAAACTGGTCTAAAAAGACTAAATTCCATTCGTCAATTCATCACGAAAAGTAAAAACTTAATAAACATATAAAGTTAAAATGAATAGATTTTCCTGTCATCAAGGTAAGACCGCTCAGAGGGAATACTCCCATATGAATGCTACAACGCTATATCCAAAAACTGAATTAAACTTGATCAAATATGCAGCCCCCACTGCTTTTTTGGACTACATTTCAGAAATGTATTTTTGTATAGGCTTTAAATGCATTTCAAAATAAATTCTGAAACACAATTGATGTGCACAGTGAGAGAGTGAAAATCCAAATCCAAAGACATTCAATCTAGATGTATATGTATACCTGAGCTGCAACAACTAGTTGATTAATCGATTAGTCGATCAACAAAAAAGTAATCCGCAACTCATTTAACAAGCGATCAATTCCTCAGGTAATTGTTTTTAAAAGGTGCTAAATACGGAATTGGGAGCATTTCCTATTGCCTCTCAACGGCTTTCAACATGGTGACGGCGAGCCAGCGGCTTGCAGCTAACGGTGCCAACAGTGCAAAAAACGGCAAAAGTGCTGACAGAGATAACAGCGAGGGGGAACCTGAGGGTGGGTGCTACACGGCGTTATCAGCTGTAACCGCTGTATAAGAGCAGTGCAGAGCAGCGGCCGTGAGCTAGCCAGTGGGGCAAGTTCACATGCACGAACATGCACTAAAAGGCATGTGCGGCCGTCCCGGCTATGTCAACAAAGCAAGGAGAAGCTCTGATTAAAACACACACAGAGGGAGAGCGACTTCATTCTCTGCTCAGGTAGACATTACTCCTCTATAACTTTAAATAGCAAAGACAGTCTTCTGATTCTCTCTGTTTTATATCATTGTGAACTGACTATCTTTGGGTTTTGGACTGTTAGTTAGACAAAACGAACGATTAATCAAGATCTTAATCTGCAGATTAATTGATTAAAAAGATAATTGTTAGTTGCAGCCTTGCTTCATACAGTATATCATCAGAAAGAAGTGGCGATCATGTTGGTGTTACAACAATGATTTCCTGTGTGTGTCAGTGTAAGGCCTCCTCTGGCAGAGACGTGGTACTCTCTGTCCTACCTCTACTTGTCTGTCTTGGGTACACTGACCACAATCGTGTCTGGACTGCTGGTGAGCATGATCACAGGTGAGACATTTCCTAACATCTACCTCCACTGCAGACATATATAATATGGAATATCATAATCTAAAACTACCATAAAACAGTTATGGGAATATGTCTTTCTTTTTAGGAGGATGCAAGCAAAAAAAAATGAACCCTGATCTGTTTGTGAAGACGAGTGACCTGATCTGCTTCAGCAGATGTAGTAAATCAGAGGTAGGAGACTGACACTCTTGTTGGATAATTGGTAACAAAGTAAGGATATATTACATATATACAGATATATAGATTTTGTCATATGTTATTAATAGTTTGTTCTCAACCCACTACAGGCATCAGATGTCACAGAAAAGGCTGCAACAGATTTTCATATGGAAGCTGACAACCCAACATTCACAGACTCTGACGTGATGAGTAAAGATGTTGAAAAGGCAACCAGACTGTAACGCTGCTATTATCAATAAATGTTTCCTTCGTGGATACAATTTAATGCAACTGTTTTATATAAATGACAAGTCACTACTGTTTTGCTGCTACATCCCTGTGGTGCATTTGATTTGCAAAAACAAATAATTGTAGCTCCATTACCAGTATGTGCCTATTTATGTTGATATGAATTATGATGTTTGAAACATGTTGCTTGAATTAAAATACTAAATAATTCAAATTTCACATTAAGAGCTTGACAACTACTGATAAAGGTCGGCATAACTAAAACTGAAATTTAAAAGGATATAATTGAAATTACAGAGCTTGCCTATTTATGTTGCTACTCTACGGAGGTGCTTAAACAACAGAAAAAAACAAGAAATGTACAGCAGGAAACTCTTCTGCAACATATGGTGGGATAACATAACCCATTAATTAAACTACAGCGTTTCAGCTATCATAGCCTAATATTCATTAGAACAACGGGGGAAAAAAAGCTTTTAAAATTACACAAGGTCACCGCATCATTTGCCCCACTATGATTGAGCTGCTCGCATTTCCTGTTAAGCAGCCATGTGGCAACTTTATTTTTATTGCCCTTTGTTCAATTGTTCTCCCTCATAGCAGCTGCTATGTTCTCTATGTAAAAAGTGTCATCCTTCATTTCATGCTGACACAGACAAGCACACTGGAACACTGTTTGATATTTTACAATATGTGTGACTGCATTACTGTATTGAAGGAAAAATTTAGTAATTGTTTGAGTTGTGTTTGTTTATTTGTTATTTTTATATGGAAATTGCACACAAATTTATGAACTACCTGTATGAATTAGTCACAAATTCTACTTGTTAATAAACATTTTGTACAAAGTTCAACCGTGTTGACTGAAGACACATACACAAGCATACAAATTCAGCACAGAGAACTCCAGTGAGAGTAGTATGACCTTTGTATGTTTGTGAGATAGAATACAGGAGAGTGAAGCCAAGAAAAATAATTTTACAATGCAGTTAATGCTTTGGCAACGCAGTTACTCTTCTACTCAGGGCTGTAAAATGTATTTGAACTGAGCAAGAAGGGAGAGGCCGACAGAGGGAGAGAGAGATTGAGCTTTGGTCGAGGTAATAACCGTGTCCTTTGTCTCCTTGGCAACATACAATAGAGGAAGTTTACAAAGAACTGACCTGCCCACTTTCACCTGCCACTTTGCCAGCAAATCAACACGAGCTGTTCCAGGTTTATAGGAAGTGGAGAGTCTTCCGTGACATGGAGGCAGACTCGCTGCCAGGGAAGTGAACTGAGTTACCGTTTTCACTGATTCAAACAAAACAAGGTGAGTCTGATCTGTCGTTTACTTCTTAATCGAGGTTTGGACTCAGTACATATTTCACATGAGAGGAAGATTAGGAATGTTTCCATCGACGTAACTACAAAAGACTAGAAATGAGTTATGTGTTTTCTTAGTGCGTACACAGTCATGTTTAGCATGTCTGAAGTTGTTTCCTGCAACAGAGCTGTTATGTAATACATATGACCTACTTTTAAAAGGTCATACACCATATTTAAGGTATTGTTTTCACTGCACAGTGTTTAGGTTCAAACTGTATATTACTAAGATAAGGGAACAGTGCATTTAAGTGTTTTTCAGCCCATGTCTTGTTTCCATGTACAGAACTAAATGGCCATGGATTCCACCTTCGCTACCCTTGCTTGTTACCTTCTGGCCCTTTCTTTTGCTGTGGCACAAACACAAATTGGAAATTCGACCGTCACACCTACAATAACAACCCCTGGCTTAAACCTGACTCAGACAACGATATCTTCATCCAACTCTACTGTACGTGTAACTGTTACCTCAAACACGACTGAGAACACGACTCCATTTACCAGCACAACCGGGGACAATGAAACATCCACCGAAACCACAGCAGCTACAAATGAGAGCACAAGTCACCTCCAGACGTCTCAGTCAACAACCATCACGACTCCTCTAACAAACAGTACATCACTGACGACCACAGCACCGGGCACTCCAACATTTACTGCACTGACGACACCAACAACACAGACCACAGCAGGTAACACAAGTACAACTGATACTACAGTAGTCACAACTGCAAATTCATCTCACACCGTCAACACAACCACCGATTCAACGGACAGAACCACACATGGTAAGCATCAGGCTTCGGTTTTATTAATTATCTAATTGCTCAATGTAAGTTAATATTTAACTTGTGAATGACTTTAATTTGTTCCCTTTGACCTGTGTTATTAGGTTTGGGACTAAACGCTTCAGAAATGAATATGACTATTGTCTTCAGCGTTGCTCTTGGAGTGTTTGCTCTGGTATTGGTTGTGTTCATGTTTCACAGATGTAAACATAAAATCCAATACTTGCATCAACCTCTAAACAACACATGTGACACGGGTAAGGACCTCCCCTTCATCACACAATCAATACCTACTATTTCGTCTGTCTATTAGCAGTTCAAAATTCCTATTTAATTTTCATCAGGTGAATTTGTGGCAGACGATGACACACTCGTAATTTCTGGAGGACTTTATGACGGCCATCCAATATACGACAACGTGCCAACAGCCCCAGCAGACCAATCTCAATTCCGTCTCCAGTTCCTTCATTAAGGAGAGAGAGTTCCTACAGTTTGAGGTGTGACCTTTGGCGCCTGACAGGATGGACAGAACCCAATTTTCCTCATCCACTAATTAGTACAATTTCAAGACTGTGAGATTTAAATTCTTCATGAGAGGCTGACGGCAGAGAGGAAGGGAACATTACGATGGGCAGAACATTCAAACAAGGACAATGCTGATTGATTTGAACATTACATTTACTTATATCACTGTCTATACTAGCATACATTAATATATTAAATCTATTAAGATAGTAATAAATAGCTACACCGTTTTCCAAACCAACAATATAAATTTGTGCAGAACAAATGAGATTTCTTGTGAACACCAGTAAAGATAAATTATTCAATACAACATCGCAACAACAAACTGATTTTTGTTCAAAATACTTAAAAGCGTAGAGGGTGACTCTGCAGTCACTTAAAATCTAACTCCAAACCCCAAACAAACTGACAACACCTATATCCTTCTGTTGTTAACACTACTGTTTAACTGATCCATAACAATACGTTCAATGCATGTTAAGAAATAAATTGGCCTGTTATCATTATTACTACTGCCTATTTGATCCCTAACAGTGCCTTATATGCATGTCAACAAATTTGGAATATGAACATCTGAACCTTTCTAATAGTATTGTGATTACAGTTTATCTGACCTGTAACAGCGCTATTTATGCAAAGATCTTCTCATTGGTCGTCTTCTTTTTTTTGTCACAGCCAGTAACAGCGGTCCAACCAGCATCTCTCATCCTTTTCATTGCAGCTAATTTCAAGGAGTTCCCTGGTGATTTCTGAGTGACAGGGCTCTGGATCTGAACAAAATGTTGATCCAATTTTTTTAAATAAAAATTACCAGTCACCATTATTATTTTTTTTGTCCATGAATACAATGCAATGAATCTCATTTCTCAAATAGCATGTCACCTTTTTGAAGATGTTGAGTTTGCAGTGTGGAGGAGAGTAAGTGGGTGCGGGTGCACTTCCAAAGGTCTGCCAAGAAGAGAAAGAGAAGGCCAATTCAGCTCTGCTGGCAATCTTGCACAAATGATAAAAAAAACAACCCACAAAACCGAGGATATTGCATTCTTTTGACAAAAAAAACATCAACCTATAAAAATACAACTCACCAAGAGATCATTTTGATCAGAGCTGTCAGACTTGGGGTCAAACTCTATGATGCCCTTCCCCCAGCGTGCTGCCTTTTCAGCAGCAGGAGGTGTCCTTATTCTGTAGGACTGTAAAGGAATTCAAAGAGTAAATGTCAGCAAAAGTCATTAATGTTTTCATTCATTTTGGAAAATGTCATAATAATACTGTATATTACCTTGATCTTTGATGTTCCGCCAACCTTGTTTGTAATACTTCTTGGGGTTTTCAGGTCTTCATTGTGTATTTCCTATGATGCAAAGTCAATGCCAGTCTGAGTTTTATGATTATGAATGCTATAGTAGTAGACAGAATCACATAGACTAAACTCTGATGTTATACTGGTCTCTATCATCATATCCAATCAAAATTTACTGTGTAAATAGATTAAACTGTCATCTACCTTGGTCTTTGGTGTTGTTCCACGTGATGTTCTGATGGATTCAGTGTCAGATTCCTTAACCACAGAAGACATGAAATGTTATCATAGTTTAATTTATCTGTTGGCAACCCAGTATCATTCAGTAATAATGTATAGTGACTCATTCACAGCGCATTGACATACAGTGCATACTGAGAATGACACTTTTCCTACACATGGATGCACATGAGAATACACAGTGGTGGAAAGCAACTAAGTACATGTATTCAAGTACTGTACTTAAGTACAATTTTGAGGTACTTTTACTTTTGAGTATACTACAATTATGTATGCTACTCTATACTCTATACTACTCCACTACATTTTAGAGGGAAATATTGTACTTTTTACTCCACTACATCCATCTGACAGCTTTAGTTGCTTTACAGATGAAGATTTTACAAACAAAACATTTGATCAGTTTATTTATAAAATATGATACTGTGCTACAGATTAAACTATCCAGCAGTACATTAAGTAGTTAAAATGTGCTCCGCCTCCACCAGCTGTCACATTAAAATGCTGCTTATGTGTTAAAGCATCAGTCATAATATTCCAATAATATGATATGTAATGATATAAACTCTCTGAAAGGGACATTTCTGCTCAACAAGTACTTTTACATTATGTATATTTTGATGCTAATACTTTTGTACTTTTGCTCAAGTAATATTTTCAATACAGGACTTTTACTTGTTAGAGAGTATTTCTACACTATGGTATTAGTACTTTTACTTAAGTAAAAGATCAGAGCACTCCTTCCACCACTGCAAGTATACGGCCTTTGTGTGCACATGCACACACCAAAACATCTTCCGTTATTTTTCTTCGCACACAATTTAGGTGAATAATGGCAATGTGTCTGTATGAAAAGGGCAAATACTGCTGAATGATTATAAGTCGACATCCCTGATGGGAAGATGGTCTGAATGGGACTAACAGTTGAGTTAATACACAATGTCTACAGTATTTTTACTCAACCTGAACATCAAATGTCATTAAAAATCCAGAAATAATTATGTAAGAATGTTAAACGAGTTAAGACAACTTCATTTGATTTCCAACTCGCCTCAACAATTATGAATGTGCCTGAAATAAGATAATTTTCTGCATCAATCTAAAAACACTTGGTAGATTAAACTCACAGCTTTCTTCATAACTGCAGTCCTTCCATCATCCTTGCTGTAGGAGGGAGTTTTCCTGGCCTTGGAGAAGTCAAACACGTGTCTCTTTATAGAGCTCTCTTTTGGAGTCTCGGAGCATCTCCCTTGTTTATAGTTTGAGACGGGAGACTGGAATTTTAAGGATTAATTCTTGGTTAAGTACACGTGATGTCATCAGTGGCAACCTATTTGCTTATGTACAGATTTTGTACCGGCTTGTTCTTTGCTTCTGACAGCTGCGCATTTTTCATTGATGACATTTCTTTCTTCAAGTCAGTCAGCTCCTTCTGTACGTTTTTCTAATAGCAATGAAAAGTGTTTCTCAAAGAATGGACTGTCTCTCAAGAGGTTAAGTACAAGCTGTTTCAGTAAAAAGCAAAAAGCAAACTAGAACATACCTTCTCTGTTATTTCTGTCTTCAGCTGTTGCTTCAGCTGATCATCATCTGTCTTGTGCTTTGCATGATCCAACTCCTGATTTAAAGAATTTAGATTTGGATATAATTATTCATTATATAATAATATATAATCTTGTTTCATGTTACTAATTGGTAATTCATGATTTTAAAGCATCTTACCAGAGATTTCCTATGGGCAACAGCCTCTGCCTCTTTCTTCTTGTTCTCCTCAAGCTCTGCATCCTTCTCTTCAACCATCCGGTCATACTGGCTCTATTAATAAAAAGTAAAGTTCCTTCCAATGCAACATGTGTTTGGATTGACAGTCATGCTGGAAAAGACCATTTTCAGACAGTAAAACATATACTTTATGATGACCTTACCTTATGTTTTTCCATCAGTGTGACCATATCTGCTATCTTGTATTGACACTTGAGTTCTGTGTCTTCCTTGTTCTTGATGGCCTCTGCTGCTGTTAATCTGAGCTTTTGTACCTGTAAGACAAGGTGTTTTTATCCTTATTTTTTTATTATGAGGAGCTAAAAATATGGTAAATAACATAATATATAAGTAACCTCATTCTCAAGCTCTGCTGCAAAGGTTGATTTGGACTCAAGATCCTTAAGCAACTTCTGCTGGTCTTCTTCGTTCAGTCTTTTAAGGTTCTGGGACTCCTCGTGAAGATTGTTGATCTAAAGACAAAAACAACCATCTACATCATACAGGGTTATACTTGGTAGTTTAAATGTTTTATATAAATATTAAGAACTGGAAGATAAAAAAAAAAAACATCACCATACCCCAATTTCAAGTTGACTGGATTTTGCATTCTCCTTTGCTATTTGTTTCTTAAGCATTTTATTCTGAAAATATACAATTCAACTGTTAGCTGAATACATAACAATACCATTCCACAGTTTCATAGTCATCACTAACCTCTTTCTGGTATTCCTCCTGGGCTCTAAGTTTAATTTCAAATTTCTTCCTGAGATTGCACAGCTAAAAAACAAAAAACAATTTCTTGTTATTTCAATTCAATCAATAATAATAGCATTTCACATTTTCAGCGTTTTAATCACCTTTGTTTCCACAGATTTGATCTGTTTCTCTTTTTCTGTAATTTCCTCCTGCAGATGTTCACACTATACACAAAAAAATCACAAAGAAATCATCATTTCAGAATAGGCATCATTATGAAGTCTTGTGTTACTATTGATAATTGGTTTAGTTGGCATACTTACATTTTCTTCAATTTCCTTCTGCAGAGTGTCCGTCCCTTGGCTTTTGGTTTTAATGGAGTTTACTTCCTCTCTATTTAATGAAAATATAAAAATCTTAATCTCGAAAATGACACGTCAAACCTCTTTAGGTCTCTAAAGTCCAAACTCACCGTAAACACTGGTTTTCTTCTTCCAGTCTTTGAATTTCTCTTGTGAGCTTCACCGCCTTCTTCTCACTCACCTAATCAGTCAAAACAGCTTTCAGAATGTGTCATTCATATGATAGTCAGTAATAAAAAATTAAAAAAACTGACACCTAATGCAAACAGCTAATGTACACAATGAATATGGTCTATCACATTTGATTGGATAATTCAAACCTTTATGTTTGCCTCAATAGCTTTCACATTAGAAGATCCACTCTCAAACTGCTGTTGAATGGCCGTCTTCTCAGACTGCAGCTCATTAAAGTTGGATAATAGCTCTTTGTACTTTACTCTTAAAAATAACATAAATTAAACATTTAGATTACAATAGTTTAATATAACATTTGATATGCTAATATTATGGAATGGCTGGCTATTAAGAACTCACTTGTGCTGCGTGAAGTCTTTCGTCACTTGTTCCATCTGAAAGGTCAGTTCTTGGTTCTTCTTTGTTTCAGTAAACAACTGTCCCTCCAGCACCTGCACTTTGATCTGAGGGTATATAAAAAACATAATGCAGTGAAGCTATGTACTGTGTATAATACACCATGTTATTGAATATAAAAACAGTTTCCCTAAAAAGATCTCCACAGTGGGTAAGAGATGATGAGTGCAGTAAGAAAATCATGTAAAAACCTCTGTCTCTGTTGACTTCTCCTTTAAATTGTCTAGTGCATTTTCAGCAGCTTCACAAGCCTTCTTCAGTAGATCTTTTTCTGCTTTCTCAACCTCTGCTTCATTCTGTATCAACAAACAATGTTATCTAGGTATCTGTAATAATGGAATAAACATCCCTTTTCCTTCTGAGATGAAGCATCTACTTGTATCACCTTAAACAGCTGGGCTTCTTCAGTTTTCCTTGAAAGCTCAGCTGTGAGTTCCTCCACTCTAACTTCAGTGACATCAATCTTACCCTTCATGGACTCAACGGATTTAGATGTTTTGTCCTAAGAACAACGATAGCATACAGTGAGTGTCTTCCAGTTCTATTCTGTAGTGTTCGGACTGCGATGAATGGTTGAGAAGCAAAGAACACACTCTTCTATAAAATTATAATACACCCTACCAGTTCATCTTCAAGGATTTTGATCTGCCAATCTTTCTTTGCACTCTGCTCCATGCTCTCTCCTGTTGAGTAAAACATTTTCTTTCAGCTTAAAAGAGCATCAAATAAAAATATCTACATACTTCCCTCAGTGAGGCTTACCTAGAAGTGTGTTTCTCCTTTCAAGTTCCTTGTTGTTCGCCATGAGTTTATCCTCCAGTTCCTTGGCCCTTGAAAATCGGTCATAACGGGAACATAACGTAATGAGGAAAATTTGTATTTGGTCAGAAAAATGCTCTGAATTTTCAGGAGCTAATTATACCTCTGTATCTCTAAGGCAAGTGAATTCTGTAGCTCCTGAATGGTTGTCTGAATCTGCTCCAGCTTCTCCGCTTGTTGATTTTTAACTCTGCTGAGCTCCTGCAAGCTCAAGTCTTTGTTTTGAATCATCTCTGCGTGTTCTCTTTTGCTTTGTTCCAGCACTCCCGCAATAGCTTCACGATTTTTCTGAGGGATAGAACACATTTTTAATCAAAGCAGTCGATGCACGACAGAGCCCAGCTTCACTTTAAATGACAAGAATCTCAACACACTCACCTCAGTCTCTTTACAATGCTGCTCTGCAGTGTGCAGCTTTTGAAGAAGGGATTCTTGTTCGGTTTTTGAGCTTTTGAGAAGTTCATATTGCTCATCTGTAAAGTTAGTAAATATTTAATGATATCATCTTTGGTATCCTTCTCTAGTGTTCCTTCAAATAACGTGTACTAATACATGACAAATGTGTTAGAATTTTATAGTAAGGCCTACTTTTTCCACTTTTAGTGTCATTTTCATAAGTAGTTATCCCAAAGTACTGATACATTTCACACACAAGAAATAAGAACCATTATAACATTAGTAATAATTAGGGCTGACCCAAATGCTTCTTCGAAGCTTCGACCATTGCCATGGTAGCCAACCTACAAATCACTATTCTAATGCTTTGTTTTTTAATTTTTTTTTAATATATATATATATATAATAATGAAAAAATCCCCAAATAGCCCATGAAATAAGGAATAATCCCACATTATTCATTATTCAACATTAATAATTATTAGTTATTCTCAGAAGGCTATCACTGTTTGTTGTGTTTAGAGGTGCACCTGTGTACAGTAGTGTGGCAGACAGCCTACAGAAGATCATGTCAGCCTGCCACGCCGCGCTGCTCCGCAAAGCTTCGAATACCTTCGAATATTTCTTATCGAAGCTTCGAAGCCCAAAAAATGGTATTCGGGACAGCACTAGTAATAATATTTTATTGTTTATTGATGTCGCAGTCAAAGCATTGTTTTGGTAAACAAAACAATGTTTACAAAACAAAGTTCATCAAAACTTATTTTTTGCAAAATTCTGAATCTAAAAATATACAGCTATGAGCAGCTAATCTTGAAATCTAATCATGATCTTACTTGTTGCCTCCTGAAGTTGTTTGCAGTGGTTCTGGGTTTCATGGAGGTCAAGCAGCAGTTTTTGGAGTTCATTTTCCTTATCTTTAATCTTTGTTTGAAGCACTGCAACCTATGAATGTGAGTGTCAATACTTGAGCTGTTTGTTTCAAAAGTTCCCAAATAAACAGATCTGAAGAGAGTTTTATTTTACGAACCTCTTCCTCTTTCATGTTATATTCCTGATGATATTTCACTTTTAGATCTTCAAATTGCAGCAAGGCCTCTTTGACTGGAAAAAGATCAAATGATTAATTTTTCTTGCTTACATGTTCTCTTAATTGTAATTTATCCTATGCCATTTAATTGTTATTTCTGACTAATTAAAATATCTTAAGAAATGGAGTTATTATAGTGAAAAGGCTACAGTAATAGTAAAAAAAATAAAAAATAAAAAAACCTCTCTGCATCTCTTGTTGATCAGCTTCTGCTCGAATACGAAGGCTTTCGAATGCTGCAATCAGTTTCTACAAAAAAAGTTACATGTAAAGTGACTATCAAATCTTTTGTAGTACTGCTTACGGACTCCTGTCCAACAAATTATTATTAATAAAAAATACTTCATTATGATGTAGATTTAGAGGTGTTTTACCTGAACACTTCCAGAATTTTCCATAAAGAGGTGATGTGTTTCTTCTCTTTCAGTTTCAACTAGAAGAAAATGTAAAGATTTGTTATAAAATATGCAGCAATGTGTCCTTATTTTCAGCACTTTAATAATATGGCTGGATAAGACACATATTGGGGCAGAAAAATGTGAAGCACGTTTTACTTACATAAATGCATTTTATCAGCTGACCGCTCAAAAGTATCTTTGAGTATATTACACAGGTTCCTTGTGGCGTTGTTTCTGTATTTAAAATGTAATATTAACAAGACATTATGTACAGACAAAACATCTATATTTAAAAATTAAATCGTCATGTTTGTCTGGCTTTTACAGAGCATGTCTAGTGTGTCTCAGAGCATTTTTCAAACAAAACCCATACTTGTTCCTCAAATCCTCATTTTCACTGATCTGTTCCACCAGCTTTACGCTGAGACTTTCATTTCCAAACTGTAAAAACAGAACACACACAATAGATACCAATATACTAGATATCAAAGGGTTTTAGAGTATGCTGCTCCTCTATTATCTATAATCTTTTGATAAAAAAAAAGAATATGTGGTTAGAGAGACAGAGAGAGAGAAAGACAGATAAAGAAAACTTGTCACTGAGGTACAAACCTGCAATTCTTGAATGGCTTTGCGCTGAGTTTCAATTGTTCTTTTGTTTTCTTGGAGTGTCCTTTCCTTTTGCACAGTGTCAGAGTCAACTTTGACCTTCCAACACTTGACTTTCTCAACTTCATCAAACAGCTTGGAATAAAGCTCTCCAGGACTGCAATTATTCTGGGGGAATATTCACAATGATAGGAAGTAAATTGACATACCTTTGAATAAACACCTAATCACCAAATCAATCCTATATTCATGCTTCACATTTTTGTACAATGAAAATATTACCTCGCCTTTTTCCATTGGTGGCACAACTTTCATCTTGGGAAAGTCTTTGAAGGGGGGGGACAATAATCAGTTTATTATAACGTTTTAAGATACTTGCCAACTTTTTGTGCTGAAATTATATAGCCAGAAAATACCTGGTCTGGTTGGTTTAGTTGGTGCAACCACGCTTGTATTAGGGAAAGGCATGCTTTGCTCCTTTTCAAAACCTTTACTGTAACCCTAGGGGAAAACAGCAATTATGCTTAGTCATCATGTGCATTAATGACTACTACCCAGGGTCTGAAATTAAGTTTTTCTTCACCTGCCACTCTGGCAGGTCACTGAACATTTCTACCGGCCACTCAATTTATTTGTCTGCCACTCCTGAAATCTATGTAGAACGCTTTAAGATTTGTAAACACTGAGTCAGTGGTACCAGACACTAGAAATATGGAATATATTATGTAACCTTAATCCCTGACTATTTTAACTCAGGAATTGCCTTTTAAAAAAAATATTTCTTAATATAAGGAAATCCTATCTGCCATGGTGGTGGCGATAGGTATTGACGATAACGGTGATATTTAAAAATGAAATATTGATATCATGTTAATAATACACTATGATAATATTGTATAAATAATTCAGAGCCTCTTAAATCATTTTATATATATAGTTATGGTTACAGACTCTCTCCACCCCCCTACACTTGTATTTTGAGTGTAATTAATTTGCCCAAAAAGAGTTAAAGATGAATTTGATTGAAATATTCTATAAATATCTAAATAATATTGTTATCATGAATTATATTGGCCACAATAATTGTGTTGCGAAAATCTGATATTGTGTCAGCCCCAGTGGCAGGTGACCTGAAATTCTTACCTGCCACAGCCAACATTTACCCTGTATTTGGCAGGTGGCAGGTGCTAATTTTATTCCCTGCTACTACCTTTTAGACAGCCTACAACAAGGAAAACAATGGATACACGTGTACATACTGTATATCTAAGACTCTCATTGCTTGTAAGAAAAAAAAAGTTGTCTTTTAATTGTGCTGTGTCAGTGCTGAGCTAGCATCAGCGATTGGTCTTGATTTTATTCATTAATATTTACTGAAGGTTATTAAATGAACCTGTTACCTGCTGCTGTACTGTATTGATGAAGTCACCACAGCTCTCCTCACAGATCTCCTGAGGTCGGACAGCAGACACCTGTCCGTTACTCACTCTGGGAGGAACCAGCAGCTTGAAGTTAAACCCTCTGTCTCTCTCCATCCTGAAACCACCACACAGACACCGTTTATATTATATTAGCTTTATCTATCTAACTATGACCACATAGATACCGGTTATATATCAGCCTTATCTAGCTAACTACGTGCAGTAACGTTACTGAGCTTCACGTTAACAGGTTAACACTTTATCAAGAAGGAGATATAATATCAGACAACATTCACATTATTTCATTTCAACCAATAACCCAACGTTAACCCGTTGGCTAGGCTAACTGAGCTAACTAGCTTGTAACTATCTATTCACTTCAGATAGATAGATAGCTAACTTGATTGCCAGTTAGCTGTCAAGTTAACCGACGTCACTCGACGTTATCTTATTCAACGTTAACATATAACCGCTAATGTACATTCAGTAACGTTAATTCCCTCTAAATAATCACAAAATAGCCACCAAGCAAAACATTTAACGTTATTTAGTCAAACACCGGCCCGGTAGTCACTATAGTCACCTACCTATCGACGGACATGTTAAGAGTTTAAAGCATTTAACGTTACTACGACCTGAACCGTTAGTTAACCGTTAGTTAACGGTTATAAACTGACCACGGTAGGCGGGCGCGTGCAAGGACTTTACTGTTGAGTTCAAGGAGTGAGACGTTAACGGTTTATTTCAAATTCAGACGTTAACGGTTTATTTCAAATGTAGTGAGACGTTAACGGTTTATTTCAAATTCAGACGTTAACGGCCACCGCCGGGCAGATTACAATACAGTAAGTGTCGAAGTAATGAAGAAAGTAGAAAAAAAGTCGTAATATTACGAGAATAAAGTCATAACTTTACGAGAATAAAGTCATAATATTAAGAGAAAAAAGTCGTAATATTATGAGAATAAAGTCATAATATTATAAATTAGTAATTTTTACGTTACTTTCTTTTTTTCTCGTAAAGTTATGACTTTATTCTCATAATATTACAACTTTTTTTCTAGTAAACTTATAACTTTATTCTCGTAATATTATGACTATTTTCTCGTAATATTATGACTTTATTCTCATAAAATTATGACTTTATTCTGGAAATCTCAGATGTTTTTTCCCTCAATGTGGCCCTAATACTCCGTCCTACATTGTCTCTTTGGCCCTCACTGCATTAGACTTATATACTATATACTTAGACTATAAACTGTGTTGGCTTCATCACAATGATCAAATGTTTTGCGGCTCCAGACAGATTTTTTTCTTTTTCTTTGACTAAAATGGCTCTTTTAATAGTAAAGGTTGCTGACCCCTGGGTTAGGGCATATGAGGGGCATATATAAGCACAGAATGGGGAGCATCTGCACAAGCCGAAGCATGGCACGGGTAAGGGGAGGTAATAAGTTAGTTTAGTATGTACTTTTTTTTTTATTTGTGAACAAATATACTGACTGAAACATTATTTAAAAGTTTTCTGAATCTGCTCTTTTATGGCAAACATTTCCAGAAGAATTAAATGTTCAGACGATCGCTGTGATATGTGTAAAAAATAAAACAATCATCAACTAGTTATAATTATTATATAACCATAATAATGGTTCAAAATGATGTAAAATTGCATAGTTTTAAAGGGACTGTTTGTAACTTCTTACACGTATAAATCAATCCGGGTCGGTGTCCCATGCGCGTTCGCGTGTGGCTACGCTGTTCAGACTCAGACTCCAACACAAACTACACGGAAGCACCAAAACTGCAAAGTTATATCTAGTGAAGCCCGTCTGTTAAACAGTGTGGGCCGGAGTCTCTGCTGTACTCTGCTACTCTGCCTGCTTGCTTGCCTTCACTCACACGTCGCGCTCGTTCTCGCTATTTCGCTCCACCTCTCACATGCATGCGCGCACACTCCACACTGCGAAGACTTCGTAGCTCTGAGAATATCTAGTGAATGTACAGTGGACGTTTGTGCAGAAATAAATGCTGCAGCTCCTCCAGACCAACAGAGGTTTTCCGTGTCTTGTGAAGTGACGGGGCTCCGCAGCGAGAAACGTTATCGTCTCCGACCAAAACTCCGGTGTCTCCCCTGTTCCCTCCCTCGGGAGGCTGAGGCAGGAAAAGCCAACACTAGGATCAGCATTGATTCATGGAGAGACCTTCGTCTGGTCAGCTAACATTACTGCCAAGCAGCTGAAATATATAGTGATATTGTGGTTTTAGCTGACGTGTGTCGCCTCACTGTTTTGAGCGATGCTCGTTCATGTCTATGTAGAGCGAGCAAGCGCGAGCCCGACGCTGACTTTCGTTGACTTAACGGCCACAGGTGTTGCTGTTAACAAGCAATTTCTGGTTCTTACAAACAGTCCCTTTAAGTCAAAAACCTTCACATTTCCTTGGGGGAGGACCCACAACCCCAATATCTCCTAGTATCTTTTATTCACTGTAGAAACTCAGAATATATCTCTTTATCCTGCTGCATAATATGTAGGAGCATCCTGACTGGGACACTGCTCCTAAAACCTGAATGATACCCGACTATAGGCCACAAATAACACAGGAAAGCACTTTAACTATTAACACTAAACACACCACCTTAACCCTGTAATGTCATAATAGACCTACTATGCATAGTATAACAATATAGCAATAACATCACAACTGATTATGACTGACACATTATAACATGCTTAAAGAAGTAATGAATAGGAATATATACAAATAGGAATAAGTCGCAAAAGATTGCTGATAGCGGCTGATACACACACCAACATGTGAATAAGGGGAGTACTGGCACTTACTTACCATTACTGGTACTTTCCACTTCAAGCACTGGTACAGATCTGTTTTTATATTTCTCAGATGGAAAAAGTGTGACTGAACTGTTTAGCACAGAACAATGCATCAGATCTGAAGGTTAAGTGTGCAGGTGTAATATTTTTATGCAGAGGAACAATAATGAGGTCCTTCACAGCACTTCAGTCTCATCGAAAGCAAGATACAACTAAGGCCCTTCTCTAAAAACATTACTCATTATAGTAACAATAGGAAGGTGTGTTTTCTTTTCTGTCTTTGTTATATAATTACTAGAAGTTAGTTCTTATTAGACACTCATAGGACTATTCTGTCATATCTCTACATTTTCTTAAATTAATTTATGCTGCAAGAGAAAGACTTGATTATTGCTGAAAAGCTGCTTCCTTATTCATAAGTAGACCTTTGGCACCAAGTGACGCCTTAGTTTTGCTGGTTGAATGTCATTCTGTTTAATGAGAAGTGTACTGATTGTACTGATTTGTATCTTTGAAATGATCAACAATACATAATTAGCTTTGCACGTTAAGATTACAATGTTCAACCAGCGAAAAATAATGTCAGAGGTTATTATTGTCTAGCCAATGTTATATTAAGCCTATTTTATATATATATATATATTTCTTTTTTATTGTGGCTGTTATAAAACGGCAAGAGAATAATTTGATAAAATGACTTAATGCTGTGGAGGCATTTGTCTTATAAAACAACACAAATGACTATGCAGTAAATCTAATAATGCACTTCCTCCACCCAGTCTGTTTAATAAAAGTTAATGACATGATACTGGTGTAGTTTCTAAGAAAAACAGAGTCAGTGAATCTCTAAAGAACATTTTCCCGATCTCAGATTTATGAGAAACACAGAATACGAAGAAGACGACTTTTGTGTTCTTGTCAAATGACAGTTTATTCCATTTTCTGACATGTGTTCAATATACAGTAACTTGCAGTCAGTGGCACATCTTCCTATCGTGTGAATACACAAAGCTATGCGACGAGGTTTAATCCCCTTAGAATTATAGATAATTCCCGTCATCCATCATCCAAAATGGACCAATAAGCAAAACACGTTTAAAAGAGAAATAGAGAATTAGTATGAATATATTTGTGGAATATATAAAGTGATAGTGGCACCAAGGATGTTTTTAAACCTTCCAAAACGGCACTGAGTCAGCAGGTCTTTGTAAACAGGAAAATGTCTTTATAAATGTGTTTGCAAGTATGGTGAGATGAATACTATAATTATGCACTTTCACAGAGAACGTTCGCAATTGTATTTAAAAAAAATTGAGCTCTGCACTTTGCATGTTCCCTATTGAAAAGTAACTATTTGACGGCACATTTTAGAAGGTTAAAATACCAGAAATGGTGTACTTCAGAAAGATTATAGTGATACCATCTGAAATAATAAAAAAAATACCATTAATATCCTAACAATATAAGTGACATAAAAGCCTGAGCAAACTTGAATATTCTTCCAAACAATCCCTATAACAATATTAGAGGTTTTTTATTGGAGTTTAAAGGGCTTTAATAGGTGTGTAAATGTTTTACATTAAATTCCAGATGAGGCTTTCTGTGGTGGTCTTCAAAAACAACTAATCATGAAACAGAAGAAGAACGCTGTCCTGTTTCACTCAACCATCGTTTTTTCACACACACACCCACACACACACACACACACACACACACACACACACACACACACACACACGTGTATATATGCCTCACAGACAAGATTAAATTGAACAAACATGTAACCTAACCTGGTACAGAACATTAGACAGTGTCTTCTGTGTTCCTAGCTTCTGCCATCTCCTTTGAAGCATTGTCCCTGTTGGACTTTTGTTCTCTACCTCCCACCCTTGCCCTCCTCTCCTCCTCTTTCTTCTCTTTGGCCAGCAGGCGATAGTTGAGTCCCATCCCTGCAAACAAGATGAAACTGGAAACGATGAGGAGGATCCCGCAGCCTTGGTACGTGTATTTGTAATCATGATAGACATCTTTGAACTTCCCTGTGAAGAGAAAGAGAGTTGCATCATTTTTAGACACGACACGGAAATAAATTAAAACGGGTGACCGTGAACTTCATATAGAAGGTGATGTACTCACCAAGCAAAGGGGGTCCTAACAATACAGGACCACACTCCACAATAGTGACCAGCCCGACAGCACTGGAGAAGCGCTGGGCTCCCACCAGGTCCATCAAGGTCTCAAACAGCACCGAGCTCAGCCAGCCAAAGGCGAACCCAAAGAAGATGGCATAAATCACAAAGCCCTTGTAGTCTGTGGATATCGGTGCTAGAACGTGGCAAACGCCGTTGTACAGCACGGAGGCAGCGAAGAAGTACTGTATTCTGGGCCGGACAAACTTGGTGTTGGCCACGATGCCCATTGAGGGGCGGGCGATCATGTCCACAATAGCCAGCACAGACAGTAAGAACGCAGCCTTGTCTTTGGGGATGTCTTTACTCTTTGCATAATTACTGAGGAACACCAGCGGCGCAAAGAGGCCGAAAAACATAATAATGTTGCCAATGATGTAAAGCAAAAAGCCTCGGTGCTTGAACAAAGAGAGGTCGATGAAGCTGTTGATGGTCTGCGATACAGTCCTCCTCTCCGTGCTCTTCTCTGCAGGTTTGGGTTTTGGTCCTATGGGCCGCATGAGGGAGCCGGCAACACAGCAATTGAAGAGCAGGCCGCCCAAGATCAAGAAACTTCCTCTCCAGCCAAACTTGTCAAAAAGCCAGGTGTTGATAGGAGCCATGGTGGAGAGAACGACGGGGCTGCCGGCCATGGCGATCCCATTAGCAATGGGCCGCTTATGGAAGAAGTACTTTCCAATCATAGTGAGGGCAGGGTTGAGGTTGAAGGCCAATCCCAAACCTAAAAGAATAAATTAAAAAAAAATGTGTGAGTGTATTTGACATCTTGTTTAGTAAAAAGGGAAGATTCAATTGGAGATTCAAAGCATTTCTTGGTGTTTTTATTTTTGAAGAACACTAGATGGCAACAGTGCGCAGTAAAAAAAGAAATAGGTGACTCATGACCAGACTCAAAAATATAGAAAGTTAAATTTAGGTACCTCCCACCACACCAATACAAAAATACAGTTGTTGGACAGTATTGCAGAAAGAGGCAGCAATGAGGCCCAATCCAGACAGGCACCCTCCCGCCATCATGACAGGACGACTCCCATATTTATTAACCAGGATGCTACTGATGGGACCTGAAGAGCAAGAAAAAACAATGCACAAACACAGATATTAGACAATGGTGATTTCTATCCAATCATTAATGCACAGGTCACTATATTTAACCACCAGAGGGCTCTAGTGCCACAGCTGTGGCTCGACAAATTCAAACAACTTCTGCAATCATTTTTGTCAGTGCTGCACTGCAGTAGATGTGTTCTCATGCCATTAATAATGCGATGTGTCAGGAAAAACCACCAAAGCTGGAATGAAATGAGCATTTATTTGGTTCAGAGATTCATAGAAATTGACAGAGGAATAATTTGTTGGTGGATTCTTCTTAAATGGGCTTTAAATGCATTTGAAATGATTATTGGTCAGTTCAGATAAGTGGGTGGGTGTATAAGTGTGTGTTTTGAAGGGACTGGTGTGTGTATGGGGTTAAAATAACAACTGGTATCTTCTTAAGTGCAGTTTTTGGCACCTGGTGCATTAGTTTCACAGACAGAGTGACAGAATGAGGTAACAGTAAATCAACTTATTAATATGCATGGGGCTTGGATTCAACATCAATTCATGAAAATCGGTATGACTTGTAAATAAATGACTAAAAATGTTCAGGTCCCCAAAACACCATCTCCATCTACGGCTTATAACAACCGGCCTAAATGAGTATGAGGACCCACATGGAAGACACTTCTGCCTTCCTGCCAAATCCCGGCACCGCCCGATGAACCCAAATAGAAACTGACAGTTTTTGTTTAGAGGTTGTCCAGACTCATTTGCCAGCACGGTGCAAGACAAAGGGTTTTTAAATTGTAATGCAGGCAGTCTCCGCACCAACAATGAGTTCTTTCCTTCCGCCTCGCAGGGAGAGTTGCTCGGGATGAAAAAGGTTGGAGACAAACCAATGTAGAATATTATGAATGTAATGAATCAAAAATTGAAGGAGTACAGAGGTACGCAACAGTAGCTTGTTAATGAACTTCTCCTGCCGATGTGCTCAGAATGTTTAACGCAGACTCGGCTGTCATCTACTCACAGCGCTGACAAACATTTCCACGCTTTAACTTTCAATTACCATGCATAGCTTGCTTTCAATTGTGTATATTTACATCTAAACATTAGCATTAATTAACAGTGTTACACCTGAATAGGCATGTTGAGTACACTGTGACTCATAACTTGTTAGGACAGGTGCGTATCTCACTTCTACAGCCATGAAAAACCCACACAAGCTGATAAATACTGCTATTAAACAACGCACTGTAAAGTGACAGACAAATGAAGAATAATCAGATGTTCTCTCAGTGCAACTCGGTGACCTTTAACCACTGGAGGAAATGTGTTGCTGAACAATAAGCAGCATTGATTCCTTTAGCATACTTCTTGTACAGTAAGGAGGGCTTAGTTTTGCTCGCCTTTGACATGTAATACTGTTAAAGTTAAATAGGACCTATTATGCTTCTGTGCTCTTTCCTTTACTGTATTATAGTTTTTTGTGCATGTAAAATGTCTGCAAAGTTACAAAGCCCAAAGTCCACGCCAGAGGGAGTTAAGCTTGGTTTATGGTCGCCGTAGTGAAGCTGGCGCAAGGTGCGTGCGCCAGAAAATTACGTCATCACGGCTTTCGCGAGGTGGGCGAAGGCTCCGCAAGTTGTCGCGGCACTTGGTCGTGCACCTCTGATTTTCTGTAACTACGTGCCCACTGCCCTAACATGGATTCCTTTGAGGGAAGACTGGCCGAGCAGGTTCGCCTGTACAGACATCTTTACAGCTGTTCATTGAGAGACCACAGGGACAGTCACATGACATTAAATTCTTGGAAAGAAATAGGCAACACACTGGGGAAAGAAGAGGCTTTTTGCCGCGGGCTGTGAAAGAATATGAGATTGTTTTGTAAAAGCTAAAAAAAAAGGTCTCATGGAAAGAGTGGTGACCCGAGGGGAAGCACCGAGAGAAGGAAAGTAATTTTGACTTGGAGGTAAGCGACGTTATCCACAGAATATTTTGCTTGTACGCCCCCTGGCGTTTTGGAGCATATTGCAACGAACAATGCGTTGAGCATAAACGCCTCTGTGCATGCTTGTAGCGTGCGTGCGGCATCTACGGAGGCCACAGTGTCTCGCCTTTTTTCCCATAACGTAGTGATGTCACCAAGTAACACATTTGTATAGTACCTGTCTAGGGGCTAGTTTGGCACGCCCTCAAACAAGCATTTCAGACAGAGGGTGAAGAGAGCTGCTGCAGCACAGCCGCTTGAGAAAAGTAAAGCGTCTTTTGAACAATAAAGCGTGTAAATATGTTCTAGTAGAAACCCAAAATACAAGTATGCACCTGAAAATGAGCATGATAGGTCCTCTTAGAAAGCAGATATTTGGCAACTTACTTTTACAGAGGTCATGTAGCAAAAAAGATAGTTTAGATGTAATATGTTCAACATTATGCACAGATGCAACACTAGCAATAAAATACCATATCCACTCGTGTTTTATTGCTTGCAGATCTTGTAAATATATTTCACACTCGGGCCAGAATAGAACATTTGATATAAAGTAGTTTTATATGGTGTAATAGTTTAGTTTGGCACACTGAAGCAACTTTCCTAAAACTTCCCTGAGATTAGACAAAGATGCCTAAGTCATCATTTTTCCAGTTTATCACACGTTAGAGTAAAGAGAACTGCAGCGTTTTGATTTCAGAGCAGACGGTCTGGAGGGACGAGGACAGCTCCTTTGAACTCTGTTCTCTCCGTGTTGAATATCACGTACATGAATAGCGGCCAGACCTGTGTGACATCACCCAGCGCCATCTCATCAGTGCTGGGACACAACCAAACCCCCGGTGGTCTCCCACTCTCCAAGCACAATGAGAAAACAATAAGCGGGTATTCATGTGTTCCAGAGATAGATAATGCTGCACTTTCATAAACAACACTTCAATAGAGGAGTTAGAGTATTGATTTATCTCAAATGTTTGATTGAAACCGCGCTATAATTCAGAGAATGTGTGGCCTCAGTCTTTGTGGACAGACTGAGGCTGAAAGGCTACAATACAACTCTGTACTTGAGCAATGGATTGACTTTTAACACTCCGGGAATAAATCTTTTACAGTTGTGCTAAGAGCCAGAAATGGATTCCATCTATAAATCGTCCTGATGTCCTAAATGTCAAGTGTTAACAAACCCGTGTTTGGCAGGTTGAATTTTGGGTCGTAGCTCACCTCCGCCGTACATCACTGCTAACATGATGGAAGAGATCCAGGACACCTGGCTGCTGGTCACATCGAAGATCGCCTCAATCTCTTTGAAGAAGACAGTGATGGACTTGGGGAACGCATAGGAGAAGCCGATAGAGATGAAGGCTCCGGCTACCACCATCCAACCCCAACCACCCTCGGGAGGTGTGTAGCCTACAGGACCACCGACGGCGGGCGCCATTTTCACTCACAAAACTCCTCTTCAGTTTCAACACGTAATACAGATACGAGGACCTGTTCAAGAGAGAACAAAACAGTAAAAAACATAACTTTAGTTACTTAGAATTGGTGTTTTGTCCTCAGCTTTGAAACATTTGACATCAACAGCTCTGAACGTTTTTGGATCAACTCTGTGAATGGAAAACATCAGCAACAGTTTAAAGGTGCTCTATACCATATTCAGAGCATTATTATAGCTGCAACCAACTATTTGCTATGTAAGGGATAATGTGTAGCGAGCCGGTCATTGTTGTGAAATAAACCCAGACAGGGCGATGCGTCGGACCTCCACATGAAGCGGAGGGGTCTTGCATCGCCCTGTCGGGCTTTATTTCACAACAATGACCCACTTACTGCATTTATTACACGGCTCTTTACTTAAAAAATCAATAATTTGCCCCAAAAATGGTCTCCCTGAGTCCGAGATCAGAACTGCATCCATAGCAACGATCTGTTATAAAATAGCAGCGCTCTACTATAAAGAAATAACAGACCGTAGAACGCTGTGATTGACCAATCAGAATCAAGTATTCAACAAAGCCGTATAATAAGTAAAAATATAGAGGAGTAATGTCTACCTGAGCAGAGAATGAAGTCGCTCTCCCTCTGTGTGTGGTGTAATCAGAGCTTCTGTGTGCTTTGTTGACATATCCGGGCGGGCCGTGCGTGCATTTGAGTGCATCTAAGTCTCTCTGTTGTGGCCCGCTGGCGAGCTAACAGTCGCGATGACCCACAGCATCATCATGGAAGCGTAGCACCCACCCTCTGGCCCCCCCATAGGTTAACACTGTTAGCTCTACCAGCACTGTTGCCATTGTTTGCAATGTTCGTGCTGTTAGCACCGTTAGCTGCTAGCTGCCGGTTCAGCTGTCTCCATGTTGAGAGCCGTGTGGAGGCAATAGAAATGCTCTAAATTCTGTATTGAGCACCTTTAACCTGGTAGTCAAGATGATCTTGTCACACAAAACGAGCCTTGCAAATGGTTATATAGCCTTTCATCAACTGATATCTAATTGGACAATAAAAAGAGGAATTAAAGAAACTAAATACATAATACATCAATTTTATGACAATTTAACATGCAATGAATGTTATAGCTGAATTCAAGACAATTTATACAGGTTTCAAAAAAAAAAAATACCAGTAGGTTTTCCATTTATCTTGTCTCATTAACAGTGCACTTTGGGTGTTTTCTGCAGCAAAGGTGTGTTAATATTGTTGCTACAGTGTGATTGGTGATATAACAGGAGCTCTTATTGGCTATCACCTGCATGCCTACAGACTCACCTTGAACTTTCCATGATGGTAGAAAATGTATCACAGCTGTGACCAGTGGCTCAGATATTTTTCATTTTTTCTATTTTCAAGGTTCAATGAATCCTAACTTTAGCTCCCCATTTGAAACCTCAAGGTGAATGACTCAATGTATTCATTTAGGTTTTAGATAATTTTCTACAAATTGTGGAACCTTTTTCCAGTGAGTTGCCTTACAGCTCTTAGGTTCCTCCTACAAGGGTATACATGTCGTGTTTCAATGAGCATGAATGTGGGCAGATGACGCACACCAGTTAAACTGTGGCTGAAGGTTTTCATTTGCAAATTTGATACAAAGCTGTTCAGAGCTGCTGAATGTTTCAAAGCCGAGGAGAAAAGACTGTCAAACAGACAATGAAAGAGAAGCAGTACAAAGAATAACAAAATTGCTTCCGTATAAGTAACTATGTTCACTCTTTTTTATCTTTTTATCCCCCGGTGAGTGCTTGTCACATCGTTTAAACTCTTTCAAAAATATTTTACCTACTGTGTAGAAGATATCTATGCTGATTGTTGTCAGTATTAATCTTTGTCTTTTCCCATCTGTCTCATGCCGTCTGACCTGTGTGTCTCATCTTCAGTGCTAACTGACCAAACTTTTGCTATATAAATTCACTCTCAACATGTGCAAACTGCAGTACATGCTCTGTATACTGACCTATAAGTACATCTGAGTACCTCTGCTTTGCAGATACTGCATTTGGAAAGAGATCAGATTTGTCTAAAAATATTTCCCCAACTCGATAAAAGAGTTTAAGATTAAGGATGCCGTTTTTGGCCTTGTTCTCTGCGTGTATCCACTGAGCTCCCACCCGCTGAGCTCCCACAGTCTCACTTTAGAGGTGATGAATAAGAGTCCATCTGCAGAGTCAAACAACTTACTGTATTGTTTGCACAGGGGAGACTATCCAGAGAAAGCATCGATCACACCACGAACACTGGTTGAATAGCTCAGGGCTATGCTCAGTAGTGGGGGATGATATAGTGTTTTTCAGCCGAGGAAGACTTGATTTGGTTGATGAATTGGTTTAGTGCTCTGAAAACTTATTGGCTAAGCCAGTTGTGTGCAGCGAGTAGTGAATATTTAATGTGCTAAAGAACTTTTTTTATTGAGCTGGGATTTTAGCTGCTGCTATGCAGCTGTAAATGTGCCTCCTGCATTATTCTACAGATGCAATAGGTAATGGAGGTGAAATAAGAACGTATGTCTTTTATTTATTCATACAGACAATAAGGGTCACTCACAGTAATTAGATAGTAACCACTGGGATGTAACGAATTACATTTGCATATAGATAACATATAAAGAATATTTGAATACAAAGTACTGTGTGTTTATACACGATTACATAACAGAGACATATTTGCTGTTTCAGGCATTTACTTTTACACCATCATCAATACGAAGTGGAATTGTTAGGAACAACAGCTGACACATGCTCATTGTTCAATAACGTAATAGTGTCACAGCCTGGTGATTTGTAAGATAGAGCAACATAAACAATTAACAACTGTAGAAGCTTTCAGACCAGTGTTCAGGAAAGGTTTGTACCTACCAATGACAAAGACTACTAAGAAATAGTCAAACATTTTGGGAACTGTGCTTATTTGCTTTTTTCCACAAGAGAGAAAAGAGAAGGTTGACATCATAGAAAGAGAAGTAGAACGGACATTACCCTTCAAATCAATGTAGCAGGATGGTTAAAGTGGCGACCATTTTTATGCGTACCGTTGCCATCATCGCAACCGTTGTAGCGGGCTAACCTAACTTCTGTATAAACCGACTTTGGGCAAGTCACGGACTCACTCATGCCGGCTTGACGATTAACACCATAACAAAAATTGCCATTTTCTTTTGTACTAGTCAAATTACCACAGCAAACAGTTCAATGTCCGTTCTACTCCTTTTCTATTTCTATGGTTGACATCAATCAGTGTGTTGAGTACTGACCTAGTGTAGCTAGCCTAGCTTAGCATAAAGACTGAAGCTGGGGGAAAACAGCTAGCATGTATCCGTCCTAAGATAACAGTCGGAAATACAACAATGTGTAATCAACATGTATTTTATTTATTTAATCTGTACAAATCTGTAACTTCCAACTTCCATGGTGTTAAATGCTTTCATTTCAAATGATTAGATTATTTAGAAATTACAATTGTCTATCAGTCTATTAACTGATGTTGTTTAGCAATCAGCTGATACACCTTTGAGCTGTCGTTCCTGTACCGCCTCCTGGTTTTAACCAAGCCCCGAGGAAGAGCTCCAGACTTTGAAGTAAATTTCCGTAGTGGCCAAACGGCGGTATTACAACTTCCGTGTCCATCACGTGATGCCATTGGGCCCAAAAAGACTTCTTCCCATAGACTTACATTGGGAAAGAGACGTACAGTATTTAAAACAGCGGGTAATGTTTTTTTAGGTAAATCAACTTCCCAGTACAAACACTTGAATAGCCCTTATTTAAATCACTAGGTCCTAAAAGTTGTAAAATGCACTAATAGCCAAATCCAGAGTTATTTCCCTTCCTCTGCTCATGTGAATGATACCCAGACCGAGACCAGCTCTATGGGCCCAATGGATGAAGATCTGGGTAGTTTTATACTTGGTAGTCAAACGTTTTTTGCTTCATGCACCACTGAGCAATTTAAATGAACGGGGCCTCGCCTCCGATGCTGTATCCAGTTCTCTTAATACATTCATAGTTTTAAAGTTAAGCCAAAACATTCCTCTGTCACTGTTTATACTTCTTGAATATCAGTGGAACTACTTTGTATCTTTGTTGGTTAACATAGGCTGCATTAATGTATCAACGTGATTTTTGTCATATGGTGGTTTATTGTAACAGTTATGAAATTGTTATCACCTTTGATAAATAGAAGAGCAGGATGTTCCTTCACACCTGTCACGTTTCTCACTCTGGAAATGGAGGGTCTGCACAATCACAAGAAAGGTCGGTTTAAAGATTTTCACTGTATAAGAATATAGTGACCACACATCCACCAGGTGGCCTCTCAAACAGGACAATATGCTGGGGAAATGTTCTCAACTGGCAGCAGAGACAGCGCTGTGTTTTTAAAAGAATGAAAATTCAGGGGGTTGACTTTAGATGATGAATGGAGGAACGAGTTAAGACAGACAGGACTCCAGATAACACGAGAAAAACCTCAGAAATAATGAATAAACCGGATAATTTCATACTAAGGATTGATCGCTTGGCTCTGAAATGGAGAGAAAAGCATCAAACAACTGTGTGAAAACTGCAGAGTCGATTGAATTAAGCCAGGTATTGGGGAAGGAAATAAGTAGACAAAATGGGCAGAGGCACCAACGCTAACCCCCGTCACATTGTAAAGGTCTAAATAAAGCAGTCAAGTGCCACTTCACGACACAGACATACCAGCACAAAGTATTGTGGGCTCAGCAGAGGAGATTACATACAAGAAGATTTTGTGTATAACCTGCATAAAAGAAACATCTTCTTTGGAATAGATTTGACTAACATGGGTCACTTAGTCACAGCACTGTCGAGACCCTGAGCTTGGTATGTGAAGCGATGAAACCCTGTTGTTGGACCCTCCATATAGAAATATCATCCATGTGGTGCATTCATGGGCCCCACTTCTACAGATCATCTCTAAGAGGTTGTCAAAATTTCTTCTCCTTAGTATGTTGAATTCAATTTTGTTTGAATTAAAGTGGCAGTAAGTAGAATGTTCTTGACATCATGGCTCTGTTTTCAGTCTTTAATAAATCTAGCCCGTGACGGGAGACTTTGGCCAATCACAGGTCATTTCAGAGAGAGAGCGTTCCTATTGGCTGTTCATTCAACTGAAGCAGCTGTCAATCATTCACGAACTCCGATCAAACGGTCAAACTAGGCAGCACTGATCAAATAATAATCAATATTCTGTTACTGTAATGTCTATTTCTCACCTCAAATGTTTTCAGAAACATATTGTAGTGTATGGTTTCGATGTAAATGAGAAAGTTTGCTCCGGCTGGGGGGCGGTGCTTGGTATTTCCTCAACTTATCTCAACATGGTGGCCGGGTATGCCGGGTATCTATGAAATCTTGAGATGCCATTAGGAGCACCGGAGGACACCGGAGGACACCGGAGGACATAGAGCACATGATTTTTTTTCAGATTACTTGTCTCATGCACTACTGTCAGGATATAGTGACCATTTTATAAAAATAACTTTTTTTTAAATCATATTTGTTCCATTTCTACCCACTGCAGCTTTAATCATGAACTACACTGAATTGGATAGTCAAATAAAATTGTGTTGGAAAGAATCACAACAAAAGTAGCTGGAATAATATTGAATGAACATGAAAATGTACGTCTTTGTGCTTCTAGCAAAAGAGTTTTCATTCATTCTCCCTGCAGCCACGCTCTGGGCCTTTTACGACCCCAGGTTTTTCTTATACCACTTATTAGATCTGGTAAATTTGTCTGTTTAATTATAGATGAGAGTAGCTTGTTAAATATTTGCTCAGGGAAATCACACTCTCACATAATAAGTATTGTTAGAACAACTGACAAAGCAATGCATCTTTCATGAGTATCCAACTGAAAATAGCCTACTAATATGAGTAATTACTTATAACGTGATAAATGTTAAATGTGCACAGTGTCAAATGTCTTACCTTGACAGGAGCTCTCGAACAGGGCCAGATGAGCTCTGCAGATAAACAGCAGTCTCGGAGGCACGTTAACACGCTGCAGACATCATTGAAGGGGACTGAGCGTCTCTGAATACGTATGAGATATTAAAAAAAAAATCGCTGCATATGTTTCACAGATACTCCAGACGTTATCTGTGTGTCTGTATCCGCTGTGACAGTCCAAAAGTTGCCAGTGGCACCTCGGCCTCTGACTTAATCTAAAGTGACTTCAGTGAAAAGTTGAGTTCATTCTGTGCCCACATCAAACAGCTGGACGATCTGGACACTATGGTGCTAAACGTTGAGGTCAGTCAAGCTCTTATTGGCTGTGGGAGGCTTAGTGACGTGCCCCTACAATACTTTCTCCACCCCTCTGTCATGTGCTGAGCTCACACTCAAAAAGGTTAGAGTAATTCACTGCACGGCCCCTACAGTATGTGTGACCCGAGAGGATATCGAATAATGTCTGCACTCTAAGAGATAAGATGCTTTCTGAGACGCGGATTTCCTGCATTGGCTGATTTATCAGCGCTATTCAATTGAATATTGCGCCTATAAGAAATCCGGACATTGTTAATCTCATCCACCTGAAAGAAAGATTTCTGAACACTTCAGGGGTCAGGTCTGGTTGAGCCTTTCTCCTAAAACTCCCCGAGGTGCCATCAATGAGTCTGTATCAGGGCTTGGGAAAGGAAAGGAGTACAGCGTGTACTTGCAAAGTGCCGTCAAATTCTTGACACCCTTGAAACATTATTTCTCTTTGTTGCGTTGTTTTATGTTGTTCCCCTCATTTTTTTCCCACTCCAATAAGGACTTTTATTGCTTTTTAAACAGAGGATGCAGTCGAGCACCACCTACAATTCAGTGTTTTCTCCTGGGCCGGCATTTATTCACAAGTGCAAGAGTGTGAAGAATGGAAAGGCATTTGGGACACACTCATTCAACACACACACACACACACTTACATATAGGCATGTATTCATGCTATCTGCAATTTCCAAGAAACTTTTAATACATGCTTAAAAATGCAGGCACCTTTTCTTAAATCTCTAACTTCTAATTCTTAAGCCATGCTAGCGACAATGCTCTACAGATGCCAATGTTGGTCTGTTGGTTGGCTGATCAGTTGGTCCAAAGTGAAATATTTCAACAACTATTAGGTAGATCGTTCTGAAACTTTGTACCATAGACTGTATATAAGAAGTGGACGTCGTCACCGTGACGTCACCCATTGGTTTGTGGACTGCGGTTTTGAAGCCTCAAATTTGGCATTTTGGCCGTCGCCATCTTGTTTTTTTGGAACCAGAAGTGACACGAGAGGGTGGAGCTAAGTACAAATGAACACTGAATAAATCATTTTAAGGCGACCAAAGTGTTACAAGTAACATGAACTGAAAACACACTGTGAAAGAGTTAAAGTTGTAAGACAAAAACACGGACAACTCCCAGACCGGACAACGCCGTGGTAGCGACCTGTCAATCACAAGGTAGTCACGCCCTAAAGCGTACCCTGCTTTATGGTCTATTTGACTCTAAATGGGACCATAATTTACTAAATGAACATCATGCTGTATTGAAGAAGACTTGAAACTAGCGATTGAGACCATAAACTCATGTTTACAATGTTTACTGAGGTAATAAATCAGGTGAGAAGAAAGGTCATTTTCTCATAGACTTCTATACAATCAGACTTCTCTTTGCAACCAGAGGAGTCGCCCCCTGCTGGCTATTAGAAAGAATGCAAGTTTAAGGCACTTCAGCATTGGCTTCACTTTTCAGACCCGCTGCCTGCTTTGTACAGACATTCATGGTCCCCAGAGGATGAAGACCTTGGTGATCCCCTGACTTTTTCCTCTAGCACCACCATAAGGTTGACATTTTTGTTTGTTATTGCAATATCTCAACAACTATTGGATAGATTGCTATGGAATTTGGTACAAACATTCATGGTGCCTTAAGGATGAAATGGTTAAGGGACCATGAATGTTCGAAACTTTGATCCAACAACTTTTCATGTAGCGCCATCATCAGGTCAAAATTTCAAATTGTCCAATATTTTGGTTTATGACCAAATATCTGCAAAACGTCCCATCAGCCTCAGCTGTACTTTGTGTTTAGTACTAATTAGAAAATAGTAGCATGCTAACACCATAAACTAAGAATTACTACTAAAACTAAAATTATACCTGCTTAAGATCCACATGCAGCATTGTTGTGTGTTGTTGTTTGCATTTAGCTCAAAGCACCACTGTGCCTAGATAAAGCCTCACAGAGCTGCTGACATGCTGTAGACTCAGTCTTGTTTGCTCCTGTTAGCTACTTGGTTGCAAGAATAAGGAATGCAGCACACGCAGATTGAGTGAGGAAGGTGCTTGTGACGTAATGTACTGATGATGTACTTTAGTTCAAAATTGGTATCTTGCTGTTGTGGACGAGTGATGAGTGAAGACAGAAGTTTATAAAGCTTAATAATTATCATTCAGCTTTTTTAATGAATCTTAATATTTTCTCTCTGCCACGGAGCGGCTGTTCTGAGGTCTGCTTCAATCTGCAGCTCGGTGGTTCGGAGCCACTGCTGCAAATGACCTCATAGCGTTGTCAGAAGGATTAAAATTGATTAGCTCAGCTATGCGAAACACAGCTCCTATACAGTATAATAAGCTACAGTAACTTGCTATACGTTCTCAATCAAACTAGGACATTCACAGTCAACATACACCACCAGTGTTCTTTGTTCATTACTAGGAGCTGCCTTGATCTCAAAAGCAATGCTTTGTACTGTATACCCCACCTCATCAAGTGCACAGCATGCACCTCCTCTTTTACTCAGATATTACCAAATAAATCTGCCATATAATAGGAGCATGAGGTGTCTCATTTCTTTTAGTTATTTTACAAAAACAACACCAGCAGAGTTACCAGAAACCAAATAAACATCGCACCACCTCCAGCTTCGACTGGACTGAGCGTAATTGCACCGAGGCCCACAGAACTGACGCTCACAGGTCAAAAGTCAGTGGCAATTACCTTTTGCCCGGGCATGGTGGTGCAGATGAAAGTGGCATAAATCCTGGCTTGCTGAACCGAGAGAGCGCGGGGTCTTCATTAAGGGTCAGGGTGAGGGCACGCCGTTGCAAAAGCCAATTAGCTCACACATACAAGTAGGAAAATATCTATTCCAGTTAGTGGCTGCAGTGAAAACAGAGCTTTCACCTGCAACAGTGTATAAAAAGGCCGTACCGCACACGTTCACATAAACTCTGAGTGCGTTCCTCTCTGTTCGTCTCAGGACAGAAAAGCCGTTTTTGGCAGACATTTTCTCCTGTGGAACAACGCCAAGGCAACAGAGTCACCGAGACACTGAGCCTGAAAGTGACTGAAGGTCTGTCCAGCTTCGGCTTCGACAGCAATGCATCATTTGCTCAGGAAAGCAGTTCAAGGGACATTAGTCTCTTGAATGGCTTACTAAAGGATGTAATGCACTTATTAGATCCTTGAGAGTGGAGACAATACACTCATCATACTTTTTTTTTTATCTCCAGGGACCAGCACTAGAGGCTGGATATCGAACTAACCCTACTTTTTATGTACATATTGATCAAAAGCTGTCAAGTACCAAAAGTTAGCAATGACCTGCTTTGTTAGGTCTGGTTTACATATTTAGATATTACCTGATTTAAGGAAATATCGAAATATGCTGCATGCCCAATAATCATGACTCCAGCTGTTTATTCTCTATATACTGTCTTACTTACTAACTGCTGCACATGTCCATACTGTATCTATCTTAGAGTATTCATATCTTCCCCTTAGTGTATATTCCATATACTGTATTACCAGCAAGAGCAAAAATAGCTAATCCGGCAGGGCACATTTCTGTTTATTTTTGGACAAGCGTTTTAAATGAATTATGTAAAATTTAAACCCACATGAATCGATTTTTTCACCACTTCAGGACAGTGAAAACAAGCTCTGTGTACACAACATTGACATAACATCACCTTTTAAGTTTAAGTGATAAACCTGTTAGCACATTCAGCAGTTATAAATCAACATTTCATTTGGAGTCGTGTGTCTGACTACCCAATGAATGTAAATCTAATATTAACATATTAACACAGCATGAGCTATAGGAGGCTCCAGGCTCTTGCATAACAGTGCAACATTTGCATGAAATCAGTCACAATCAGAGTCCAAAATGAACAAGTGCCAAAAGCAGGCAGATTTTCCGTTTGGCGAGTAAATCTAGGAAGGCTATCCGCCACACTGGCGGGTAAATGTTTGTACCAAAATAGTCATGTGTTTTAGCCAGAGACTCTGTACGGCTGTAGTAGTCCATAACTTGCAATTTCTTTATTTATGCGCTTTACAACCACAACAAAGCAGTATATGTTGCTTCCAGTTCGTCAGCATATTTTCTCTGCTGCTAAAACGCACTAGGTTTGTGCCAACTACCATAACAATCCACAACTGGATACTGGATACTGGATCCCGATGCTGCCCATTCATTCCAATGAGAATTGCACGCCTGGTGCATACGCCCAAAAGGTTTTCTAGCTTCCAGGTTTACTTCCTGGGTATGTAGCCCGCTGAATATGCGCAGTAGTGTTTCTCCTGCTTGGCCCATAGACTTTACATTGTGATGACGTCACATATTTTAATATCGCTTTTCTCGGCTCGAGGAAAGTTTTACAAATATAAAACCTCAATGGATCAAAAATTCATAATAGATTTTTTGCAGTTTGAGGTGTCCTGTCAACAGTTTTACAGACGTCTCTTTTACAATGGTGGTCTATAGGGAAAATGCTTTTTGGGCTGCGGGGGGATTTTTTGGAAAATTGGAAGCAAGGCTGAGCGGTGGCACCATATCCAGATCTTATTATACATCCATGACTGCAACATAAAACAACAACGGAGGAGATTGTTCTTCTTCTACGACTTGTGATTCAAAACTCTCACCTTACTCAAAAGCACAACCTGGTGGCTGAAGCCGTAAAACACATCCAGAAACATTAATACAGCATAAAATACTAAATTATGAACAGTGGATCCTGGAAAACATGTTAGATCAGTACATGTTGGAATATAGCTAAACAATACCTGGATAGAATTTTTTTTTTTTTAAATTAACCCATTCAGTTAATTAAATGGAATTCTACTAAAAAATAAACTGCGGGGTCCCTGATAACCAAAACAAAACAGTTAACAGAAGGATATACCCTAAGATAATAAGCATAAACAATGTTGTAAATATCAGCTGACCTCTCACACATGTAATAAAATATGTGGTACGAAGGTTCGGAGGAAATTACTTATGTTTGAGAGCTCGAGACGGTCTGAGGCTACTGCCTACTTTTTGCTATAAAGTAGATATAGTGAAGTACATTATGTATTGAAACATATGTATTATGTACACAAAAAGGCAATTTATTATTTTGGCTGGTAAAAACAAATTTTTTTCAACTACGATTCCCCTTAGCAGATGAGTAAAGACATTCAAGTTCAAGTTCAAGTTTCAAGTTTATTTGTCATATGCATTTAAAAGTACAGTGTACAGTGAAATGCAATGAAATGCATTTTACCCTGGCTCTCTCTCAGCCCTTAAAATCTATAAATAGTACAGTTGATAAATACTACAATAAATAAAACAATACCTGAGAATAAAATTATAAAACAACCTAAAACATCCATAAAAAAATCCACAGCTCCACAGTTTGGCCACAATTCTGAGAATAAGGATGCTTTCACATTAGGGACCCGGGTCCGAATCCGAGTACACATGGCCCCAAAGTCCGGTTCGATTGGTTAGTGTGAACGCTCCGTACCGTACACGGGCACGGTTCGTCGATCCGTACTCGAGTCCACTTGAAAAGGTGGTCTGGAGTACGGTACATACTCGGGTACGGTTCGCATCAGGTGTGAAAGCCAACCGTACCAAAACACGGAAGTGGACTGCTATTTAACGCGAGTAACGTCAGCAGTTAGCGAGTAGTTTTGAAAGGGCACGCTTTTTTCAACGCCGCCGGTCTCCTCCGAAATCTGTATACATAAAACTGTTTCATATCTATGTCTGTATATGCGTGCAGCATGCGCCGATCTCATCCTTTGAACTGCACGGCCGGTGATACAGCAGGAAGGTCGACGAGAGGTTCCTTCAAATATAGACAATAGGCGATGAGGTTGAGTGATCTTTGTTATTTTATTTAGCTGATTTATTGGCCTGTTTGTGAAGAACGAGAGCCGCTCAGTTGCTCAGCGGGCAGAGAGAGAGAGAGACTGGGTGGGGGGGGAGAAAACGTGTAGAGTCGGCTTATTTTCACACCAAACCCGGTGAAATAAGTGTTTATTTCAACCAAACCAGAGTTGGTGATTGTTGGAAAGACTTACGACAACAGTATTGGTGAGTTTTATTTTGTTTCTGTCAAGTTTGAATGAAGTGTTTTACGATGCTCTGCCACTAGAACAGCGGATCTCAACATAAACAAATACACGTGGATGATGACGCAAGTGTACTCGGGTACGGAACAAATTTACTAATGTGAAAGCTGAGCGGAAAGGGGGGGCAATCGTACTCGGCACGGTACGGATCAATCGTTCCTAATGTGAAAACACTCTAAGACCAGGTTGAAAAACACCTTCAATTTTCCTTTAAGTGTTAAAATTCCTCAAAGTAACAGTAGTAAAAGTAGTGCCGACACCAGTACTGACAAACATGATTCCTAATAATTTATTCTCAGCGTCAAACTTCAAATTTCATGTTACAATTAAAAACCCGGTGTCCATTGCGATTTTCGAATTAACCTGGTGATGTATCATAACAGCCAGCTGTGTCAACATTTAGCAGAAGGGGCATCCTGGATAATAATTACAACAGCTACAGCACTCAGTTATTTTCTAGATACACCTGAGTGCATTAATGCCATCACACAATTTAATCTTTCTAATTTGCACTGTGTTGTGTGGCTAAACACCAGGGTGACTGTGCATCCTGATGTGACCAGCATGCAGGTCTCTGCCAGGGCCTCTGCATCATGCACGGAGGTATTTTATCGAATTACAAAGGGGGAGTACTGGAATGCTTTGTTACATGTCAGAGCACATTTCAATGTTATCATGCAGGCTTTGAGACACACATGGTGCGCAGTGATACACACAAAAGGTGGCCAGTGAAAGGATCGGAAACTACAACTCTGATAAATACCTCGGTCACGCAAGCTTTGTTTTGATCTTTTGTTTGTTTACAAGCCTTCTCCCCTTCCATCAAACACCCACAGTGGATGCTTTCGCTCATAAAGAGCACTTGAAGCACTCCTTTGTGCTGTCAGATATCCGGCTACACAATACTTCCTGCCATTAAGGCTTCAGCCCACTAGAAGTTGTGCAGAACCGAGGCCACATGCACTCATTTACAGCTCTGGACTGATTTTCTCCTCTTTTATTCATGCTCTGGACTTTTATGTACATCTGCCGTGTTTGCAGTTTTCCAGGGCAGTCTTCTTTGTCTGGGCTGGTATGTTTTTGTGAACGTTAAGTATATTATATACTTCCATGTTACAACACAATCGGACGATGCACACTATAGACACAAAACCTAAATTTTGCAGATATTGTAAACAAAAGTTGTGGTTACATTCAGTGTTTCTCACCAAAACACACACACTTTCTTCCAGTGGTGTAATGTAACAAGGTAATAATACTTTGTTACAGTACTTCAGTATTTTTTGGGAGTGTCCGTACTTTACTAACACAAATTTGTTTTAACGCCACTAATTTCTTTAACGCAACTCGCGACTTTTAGGTTGTAGCGGGCATTTAAAGCTAGAGTGAAGATACTGGCATCATATGAAACTAGAAAACCTAAGGAATCCATTGGTATAACCACGCTGGCTGACCTGCAACGAATCCTGGTTGAGGAATGGAACGCCATCCCACAGCAACGTGTGACCAGGTTGGTGACCAGCATGAGGAGGAGGTGCCAGGCTGTTGTGGCTGCGTATGGATCTTCCACCCACTACTGAGGCTCCTGACGGTGTATTAAATGAATAAAGTGTAAAATAGCCAATATGTCTTGTTTGTTCCTTGTTACTGATAGAGAGTTCAATCATCCAATACACCAAACAACTCAAAACAAGAGTCAACACCAACAGGAGAATACACTGTTTACCATTGGCAGAGCATTTTGGTAAATTTTTCTTGGGTGCTACCCACATAATCAGCTGTGCTGCTCATCCCACAAATGCATGATCCTTACAAGTTGGACATCATTGTGAAAGTAAATAAACAGGCTTTCCAACCATGTAAAATATAATGCCAATTAGCATTGTAACAACAGAAAAATAATCCACCAAACACAAATTTCCAAACTTTTTTTTCCGAGTTTATATATGCATAAAGCAGCACACTTGACAAATCTCTCTATAAGGCACATTTTGAATGCGCACAATGTGCGATAAATTTGTGATTAATCAAGATCAACTATTTTAATCGATGAGACAAAGCGACAGCCCTATGTTTTGAATACTTTAAACTGTCCAAGGTTTAAATCCATGCTTGCTAGCTTGCAGTCTGCTCCATCACCTCCTTTGCTGATGCATTGCTGTGCTTCTTCTGCATGTTACCATCATAATGTAAAGCCAGTGGCAGGAATGTGTATTGGGTCGCCCGTGCTCTCATGGGCATGCACGATTCACACAAAACCCACTCATAAAAACATTGCTCCATAGCGCTGCTAGTGGTAAAAAAATATATAAAGTCTAAATCTGGAACAAAGACCATGTATCTTTGTTTAGTTACTAGCTGTTTATCTTCAGTGTTCCTGTTCTTTTGTTGTGCTTATTTGTTGCATTATCTTCAATATTCTCTGTCGTTGCTCCAGTGTTATCTGATTTCCTGCAGCTCCAACAACCCAATTTCCCTATGGGGATCATTACAGATTAATCTAATCCAAAAATAAAAACCTATTGTCTGATGAAGAAGCATTTTAGGAAATGAGACGAGGACCCCTGCAATAGATGGCCCATGGTGACTGAACATGTAGGAGACGGCAACAAAGTCCCTTTTGAAATTTGTTTCCTGCTCCTTTTTACACCAAATTATCGACAACAACACATGCTATCACAAATCATTTTAAAACAAGAGAATAAGAAATAACACTTTCTCCCTCTTACAAGCAAATACACACAATAAAACACACCCTTGTTTATTTCAATACGTTCAGGGATGCACAAAAGTGCCATATTGTTTCTGCAATCACTAGTTGCAGCCCTACAGACTACATTGACATATGAAATAATAAAGTTAACTTAAATATTGCTTTCCTAACTTTGTAAAATGAAATGTAACAAATAAATAAATAGATATAAATTTAGTAAGTTGTTATTTATTATTAAAATAATAAATGTTACACCAACAACATGGCAATGTTGAAAATCTTCAAAATTAACAGAATTTACAATTCAGGTGTAAACTTTTTGAATGCAGAAACAAATTGGTCAAAACTTAAACAGCAATTAAAATGCCATTATATAATGTGTATAGTATATAAACATTGAATTGAATGGATCGGCTCCATTTTCACCGATATCCGATCCAGCTATGTGAGTCAGTATCGGCCCGATATCTGATCCTGTGCATCCCTAATCTCATGATAGTACATAGTTAATCGGAGATTTGTCAAATATTTAATATTCTTATCAACATGGGAGTTGGAATATATTATTTTTTTATGCAAATATATGTATATATTTATTATTGGAAATCAATCAACAACACAGACAATGACAAATATTGTCCAGAAACCCTCACAGGTACTGCATTAACATAAAAAATATGCTCAAATCATAACATGGCAAATTCAAGCCCAAGAGGCAACAACAGCTGTCAGTGTGTCAGTGTGCTGACTTGACTTCGACTTGCCCCAAACTGCATGTGATTATCATAAAATGGGCATGTATGTAAAGGGGAGACTCGTAAGTACCCATAGAACCCATTTTCATTCACATATCTTGAGTTCAGAGGTCAAGGGATCCCTTTGAAAATGGCCATGCCAGTTTTTCCTCACCAAAATTTAGCGCAGGTTTGGAGCGTTATTTAGCCTCCTTCACAACAAGCTATTATGCATGGTTGGTACCAAGGGATTCCTTAGGTTTTCTAGTTTCATATGATGCCAGTTTCTTCACTTCTAGCTTTGAAAGAGCTCGCTACAACATAAAAATTGCAAGTTGCGTTAATGCGTTAAAGAAATGAATGGCGCTAAAAAGAATTTGACAGCCTTAGTTATAATCAAAACTCATCTGCGGCGTCACATGCATTCTAGAGATAGTTGAATGCATTTAGGCTTCAATAGTATTTCTAAACCCTGTGTTTCCTTGATTTGAAGCCATCCTGTGCTGTCAACATGTTCCTCTAACCCCAGCGGTGCTGCAGGAAGGTGGCTGTAGTCATTAAGGTATCTGAAATGTGATTGGAGCACGGGGGCAGAGGGGTGGAGGCGTGAGAGCCGGGGAGCTGGATGCGAGGTAGGCAGGCAGTAAGAGGAGAGCTGTTCTGCTACTTTGTCCAACAGCACGGAGAGCTGACCTTGAGGGGAATGGGGAAAATTGACAGGGGGGAGAGCGGTAACAAGGGCCAGCTATATATCAGGGAGGCAATTTGGAGCGGTTTATCCGATGAGGGTCAATTCCTGCTGCAGTACCATAGATCAGAGTTTTCAAGCCCGAGCGTGCCTTCGTGGGGAGAGGTTAGGATGGATCCATTTTCGAATGACTGAGCCGCTGATCAAGCCCCAGCAAATCATTCACACAAAACACATAAGACTGGGGTAATCATGAGGATTTGTGTTGCAGGAAAACGTGCATCAGCAGATTTATCTCCTGCTATTTGTGGCCTTGCCGCTCTGGCTCTGGTCCAAATCAAATCTTTTTTAAGAGGCAATTTCCCAACGTTGCTTTCAATTATTTTACATATCAAGGACATGGAACAGGTTATTATCTAGAGGATACAGGCATTAATGTCATTATTATTACCGGCGGTAAAACTGAACATCCTCATTTGTGACCAAAGCATACTCCTCCTCTTGTATAGAAAAGACATCAAAGATTTGTACTAAATCTGTCAGAGTTACGCTGCGATGCCAAGAGAGAGTAATTTTACAGATGCCTTTACTCTGTGTCTGACCTTTTCTATTGCTGCTTCTATTTTGGATCACTGTCTCTCTGCACCTCTGAGACTGGCCAGATGGCAGGTCTATTGAGTGATAAAATTTGAGAGACAAGAGCACTGTTGCACCACGGGACTCTTTGGCTCGGGCCCCAGCCTCAGTGAAGGCTGGAATGAGCACATAACTCCAGCATAACATTTGAATTCCCCTTCATTATCTTCTCCTCCTGTGTGGCCAACAGACTGAGCCCAGCTCATATGCTCTGCACTCCGAGTCAATATAATGAAGATGGGGCTTATATGGGACACACACATGCAAATTGTTCCAAACTGAATGGACTATTTTGTAGAAACTAAGGTGCTTGTAACAAAAAATTCTCATGGTAAAGCCAAATTATGAGACTCATAAACTTAATAATATATTAATGTGGGGACATCTTGTGGACAAAGTTTATTTTGCACCATGTTGATTGTTCCAAATATGAAACTGGAGCACTCAAAAGGCTATAAAATAAGGAGAAAATTCTACATTAATTGTAAGTATTACCCGCTTAATTCTTCCTTTTTTTCCTACTCACAACTATATTCAGCACCACCTGCTTATAGATGGGTAGGAGGGTGTAGCTTGGCCCTTTATTACGTTAATGGAATCCCAACGCAAAAGGCTGAAGGAGTAGTTTTAACAAGCCATACCTTTAAATAAGTTATGGTAGCGAGACTTATCACTCTTTAAAATAGATATCAACTGCAAGTTAACACATTGTGGGGGGTGGGGGGTGGGGGGGGTAACAGTTACAGGGTCTTTCAACATTGAGGTAAATTGTGTATGTAATGTGTATAATGCATATAATTTAGGGCTGTCAATCGATTAAAATATTTAATTGCGATTAATCGCACATTTTTTATCTGTTCAGAATGTACCTTTCAGGGAGATTTGACTATGACTCGCCCCAAACTGCATGTGATTATCATAAAGTGGGCATGTCATAAAGGGGAGACTCGTGGGTACCCATGGAACCCATTTTCATTCACTTATCTTGAGGTCAGAGGTCAAGAGACCCCTTTGAAAATGGCCATGACAGTTTTTCCTTGCCAGAATTTAGCATAAGTTTGGAGCGTCATTTAACCTCCTTCGTGACAAGCTAGTATTGGCACATGGTTGGTACCAATGGATTCGTTATGTTTTTTAGTTTCATATGACACCAGTATCTTCACTCTAGCTTTAAAACTGAGCCCGATACAACCTCTGAAATATCAACTGCGTTAATGTATTAAAGAAATTAGTGGCATTAAAAAAAACAAATTTGCGTAAACACGTTATTATTGCGTTAATTTTGACAGCTGTAGTTTAATGTATAACATTTTGTCTTTTACAATATACAATGTTGAAATATACTGTGATTGTACTAATAATTGTACTATTTGTTTTAAAAGGCCTGTTTGAGGCTATGTTTTATAGAACATTCTCTTTGTGGCCGTATGTGGCTGCCATTTACGTGAAAATGATGAAAATAAAATAAATAAATAAACAAATAAATAAAAAACTGTCATAAAGTGTGTTTTTGAGCCAAAACATTCTATTTATATGGAATTTATTTATTCACATTTTAACAACTTTAACAAAATGTAGTGCTCGTTGCAGATGGGGGAGCTGCAAAAAGCATATAGTTAACTGTTAATAAATACATAATAAATTATGTATTAATCTTGATAAAAGGTTAAACAATGACATAATAGGTAAGTTGAGTTAAAGTTAAAGTAAATATAAGAAACTCATAAGGCTTTTATTAACATTCTTAAAAAGTCTATGAACTGTTAAGTTTATTATGAGCGCTTATAAATGTCTTATAATCTAACAATAAACGTGTTTATAATGCTAATATTAACACTTATATAGTCTTTTTACACTTGCATAATAATGTTAATAATTATAATGAGCATCTTCTAAGGACTTATGGAGGCCTTATTACCTATTAACTATCACTTATTATAAGGACCTTAATATAGAGCGTTACTGTTGTGGTATACACAGAATTTTGCTTTGTATTATTGTTATTATGTTTTGTATTAATTTGTATTTTCTTTTCACTTGTCTGCATGTGTTGATTTGTGCTATTCCCCCTGCACTAGTTGTGGACAAACATTGGAAGCGGACATTATATATTGCACATCAAATCATGCTGAGGGGAACACAAATGTGTGAACCAAATTTCATGGCAATCCATCCAATAGTTGTCAAGACATGTTACTAAAATACAGAAATGTCAACCTGCTTGTGGCGGTGCAGTAGATGAAAGCTCAGGGGACCAAACTCATTAGGATTCATACTCTGGGACCATAAATGCCTGTTCTAAATTTCATGGCAACCCTTTGCATGTGTAGAGGTCTGACGCCAGTGTGGCTAAAAAATTCTGACTGCAGTTGATTTTTTCTAAAATACATAAGAGCATGTTTTCCATTTTTCAGCAGCTATATTAGTGGTGGAGTGCCGATCCAAGCGCTGTACAGTTAACCCCCTTTCTAATCTTATTATAATTCAAATCTCATCATTGTGTGACTGCTTGGGTCAATGACTCGTTCATTAGGTGTTGCTTTTAAGTGAATCCATTAGTGTCTTTGCGATGCCACGGCTGCATCACAAGCATTTATTCCGAGTTTAGTAAATCCAATTATCCATGAATTCGTGACTATATACAGTAGCTTTGTCAGCTTGACGACTGAAGTGTATGCATATACTGGCTAATACCTAATGAAAGCACAACAAAACAGAATCTGAGGCAGAAATGGTCTGATGAGCTGGTCGCATTACCGCAAAGTTCACGGGAGAATATTTATGCAATGTGATTTGAGTTACAGTCGCTTTCCTGCTTATACAGGATTTTCACTGTATGCCATCATAAAGCAGATATACTACACAGTCGACAATGCACTCTCGCACCTTATCTGTGCTCTGCTCATTTTCCGCTTGAGGACGTTGGGAAAATTGACTTAGAATTGCTCCATGCAAAGTAGCTGCACTTTGCACTCACACGGTTAGACACAGGGCATCGGAGTGTGGCGCAGGTATGCATGGTTTTCAACAACGCAGGAGACCCAGAGCGTCCGTGCTGCAAATAAAAACCATCAGCACTCCGCGCTCTTATTAATGTACTGAGGTGTGTAGAGGAATTTAGGATGCAGCTTCTTTCCCGTGGAGACGCATAAAAATGCTGTGTATGCTTGAGTAAAATAAAGGATTATGCAGCCAAAGCGCTACCTCGGTCTGCTTCTGAAACAAAATTTGTTGACTATTTAGAAAGGATGACACAGGTTGTCCTTCTCTTGTGCACACAAGTGTACTTCTTTTGATATAAAACGCAATCTTGATGTATACAACGAACTCCCACGTTGCTCTTTATTCGAACAGCCCACTCTTTACACCCTGCACTGCAGCGGTCAGCACAGTAATTTGATTAAAAACCCTGAATGCATCAACACACCACTTCCTCGTGCAATGTGTGTTCTTGTCCTCTTTAGCTAAAGAGCAGTGGCATGCAAAGCAGCCACATCCATCATAATAATTTCACGTTTTTCAGAGAATAAAAATGGTAATTTGGAGGCAAACACGGAGAAAACAAAGTTCTGAGGAAGTGAAGAAGCCTGTTATACAATACCATTTGCATTTCATACATCTGTTTCTATGACAGGTACATACAATCCTTTATTTCTGCCTCACAGAACTTTCTCTGAATGCTAATTCTGCGTTGCCATCAGAGGCTTTGTCAGGAAAGGTATGTAGGCCTTGGCTGTCTGAAAAGCTCCTAATGAATAATTAATTGGTGCCACCGCAGTTAGGGCATAATTTACCTCACCATTTCACAGTGATTTTATTAAGCACTGCGGCTGGCTGGCCAGTCAAGTTGGAGTCCATGCAATATTCATCAGAGAAAAGATGCATGGGACAGCAGCTCATAGCCTGAGGATTTATTTAGAAAAAAACAACAATAGCATCAACAAATCCCACCCTCTTGTAAAAGCCTGGCATGCTTCGCAGCTCCTCCAGCCTGTGTGCAGGGCGGATTTGTGGCAACCTTTCTGCGGGAAGCCAAATGGCTCGAGAGGAGCTGTTCTTATACCTCATAATGCAGCGGTAGCCTCCGGGGAATACGGTTGCAGAGTGGCGGTGCAGGGCAGGGGAGCAGTGAAGGCACCACCATGCTGCTGTCCTGTGTGTGCAGTACATACTGTATGAGCCAAAAAGTTACCAAGATATTTTTACACATTCAGGACTAGAATGCTACTACTACAACTGCTGCTGAGAGGTGGAAAATTCAGAATATTCAAGTAAAACTAGCAATACACTATACACACTAGGGATGTTACGTTACCAGAAATTTAGTAGTCGATACCATTGGCAGTTAAATTCCACGATTCTCGATATCAGTTCAATACCACGGTAAAAAACAAAGCTCTACTTCAAAATCTACTCCTTTATTAACATTTGCACACTGGTTTCTGTTAGGAAGGTAAACAGGTCATAATTCCCTCTCTATTATCTATTTTATATCGCTGTGAAAACATCTGATCAGGAGAAGCCCTCCAAATTTTGTTGTACCATGTACAATGACAATAAAGCTTTCTATTTCTATTTCTGGCTCATTCAAACAACTGGATTTATTCAAGTTTTCTCGCCAAAAACGACATTCTACAAGATTGCATTTAACACATCATGATAACATTAAAATTTACCTTCGGCCAATATTCATCTACTCAAAAGAGCCTGAACTCACCATAATGTAAATCAATGGCACCTCCCGTGTTGACATCGGCAGGACGAGTGCTAGTTAACGTTAGCTGTAAGCAGCTGCTACGCAGCACAGTCCTGCATGGAGCTAACAGCTAGCATTATCAGGGGAAAAATAGGGTATATACCAAAAACATTTTCTATCGTCGACGGGATCCCGTTAGTATGGAACCCTGGTGGTACCTACTGTACCTGCGATACTGTAGAAAAACGATTAGTGTCATTATTTCAGAATTTTGGCATTGGCTTGGTCTCAAAGCACACACACACACACATATGATCAATTTAATAATAATATATAATATTATATATAATATAATATAATAATAAATAAATGTCATCTTTACCTCTTTAAGTAGTGTCTCCCATAAGTGCACTGATTTATTCTCTCAGGAATAATCACACCATTTTACACATTTTTCTTATTGTACATTTGTTATATACAGTACATAGTACCAGACTAAGGGAAATTACCATGTATATATTGGGTCATTTTTACTTATAAGACTTTTTTATTTTGTAAAGTTGATCATAAATAAACAGAAGGTTTTTTTTTTTCAATATCACATCTGTACTGATCAATTTAATCAAAAACTGTTGTCTTATTTTGTTCAATAAATTGAAATCCATGATTTTATTTTGATAGTCAAACAAAAGACCAAATGCAGCTTCATGACTGACTTGCGCTGGTGAACAATCCAAACCGTAAATACAGGAAGCAGCACGAACAGTGTTTTAATGCACTGAACATCTGTATGCAGGCAGGCAGGAAAGGTTCGGTACGCAGGAGGGATGAAATATTCATCCGTTGCTGTCTTTTGACAATGAAGCTACATGACAATGGTCTCACTTTCAAATGTCTGAGGTGCACAAATCCAAAAGGGAACTTACCTTACATCCTTTCTGCTTGTTTCATTCAGCGCTCAAGTGCCAACGCAAATTAGACACTTCAAATTCAACAGCACAATTAAATGAGAGTTAGTGAATCAGCGTGATAAAAACAGTGCCCTTGAAAAAGGCTCACCTGCACAGAATAAAACACATTGTATGTAAATATGAGGAAAGCAGCCCATGAATATTTAATTTTCTGGCAATGTAGCACAGAAGATAAAAATAATGCTTCCTTCAAGTGTGCACCTCTTTATGAAATCGGGGTAAAAGCTATTCTGTGTTATCAGATTTTCTATGAAGCCAGGCATTTCTTTTGAATTGCATCATCTTTTATTTAAATGTCAGGATCTGGCTTTCTGCTGCTGGTGTTAGATGATGATTCCTGCTTTTCACAGCTTGCTGAGATCAGGAGGACGAGGCGGACCCGGGAGTCGTATTTGATTGAACTTGGATCACAAAAGGTCATTGTAAAAAATGCAGATTTTACACATTTGTTATATAGAAGGATTTTTTTCTCACTTAGATATACACCATATAGGGGATTGTTTCCTTCCAACAATAAGCATGGCACTCTGTATTTAAATCAGAATACTGCTACTACTTTTACTGACCTTAAATCCATTTAATATCTGATGTCAACAAACAATAGGATGGATCTAAATCTAGATCTACATTATGGTAAGCCCTACTTTCTACAAACACTGACACTCCTGATAGACCATCTGATACTGTAGATATATAGACACCTTAATGTCTTGTGTCTTGCATATACATTCATATAGGTCACATAGTATAAATAATTCAAACTGAGAAGCATATGTGAGGGAAATATTATCCTTGATATCGGTCTGTTGGCGACTTTGAGGGCTTTCAAGCTTTTCACATGGCTTTCATCAGCAGATGGAGTTTGCTCACTTTTCATAGAGAAAGGTATGTTGACATTAGGTCTGCACGATACGAGGATAATCTGCGATGTACGATATCATTGTTGAATACTGCGATGACGATATGACTTGCAGTAAACAAACACATACTGAAGTGTGCATATTAGCTATACTCATGTCAGCCTGGTTTCTTTAAATTCAGAACCAGATTAGAATTGAATATTTTAAATATAACTCGGATAAATGTTGTTTCTAGAGCAGCAACAGTAATGTTAACAACAGTAAAGTCACCATATAAACTCATTAATATCTCACTTGAAACAATCTAAAATGTTAATAAAATAAATAACATTCCTGAGTGAAGTTGTATGAACTAAAGTCATTCAGAGCCTTCAACCTAATAGCTTACCGCTGTTTGTAACAATTCGCTATTAGCAGAGTTAGCGCGCTGCTTGTGTAAACATAGCAGTGGTGGATGAGAGACAGAGCAGATTGAAATATCGCTTTTCTACAAGTTTACATCATGTTTATGCTTGTTGAACAGGTGTATTGATAAAGTATTGGTTTTATACTTGCAAAGCTTTTATTGCACTTACTTACAGTAACAAGCGCAGTTGTCGTCAAGTTGACTCCTTCTTCTCTGTCTCCACCGAGACCGCTCTGATCAGCTGTTCACTGACTTCACTGCCTGTGTGTATGTTAATTCTAATGTTACCGTCTTTAACCCCGCAGCCCATTTAATACCGGGTTTCAGTAACCATCCCTAAATAAAATTATGTTTCTTAATCATTGCGTTTCAGGCAGCCTTTTGAGATGTGCTCATATCGCGATGATGATGAAAATATGATTTATATGGCATTTAATTAGTATCAAAACTCGCGCCCACACAGAACAGTATCTGCGAGCGGAAAAGCATTATCGTGAGGAGCATTTCTGCTCCGCTTGCACAAATGCAGTCGCGCGGGGGATGTGATGAGCGCTCGCTCGACCCTTGCTTCATACATTGTGATATTTGGAGGAGTGGATGGTCACGTGTTCTGTGCTCTATTATTGGACAACGGTGTCACGTGTTCATGAATTATTCATGTTCTGCCTTCGCCGTCAGAGACTGTAGGTGTTGAATGTGACCAATCAAAGAGCGGACACATCAGCCACTGTCTATTCCATCCCCGCCTCTAAAGTCTCAAAAGTCAACTTGACGAGCGAGCGAGTTGAGCAGTTGCGAGCGCGTAGAGAGGGTAGAGCAAGTGCTCGTCACAGCCCCCGCACTCGAGCGACTGCATTTATGCACGCGGAGCAGAAATGCTTCCTCGCGACGATGCTTTTCCGCTCGGGGATACTGTTCTGTGCACGAGAGTTTTGATACTAATTAAATGTCATCGATTTACCGGTCAGACCTAGTTGACATGCAAGCTCAGTAGCTGTTATGAGTTCATCCTATGCTATATGCACTCAGTAATACTAACGTTCCTCTCTTTTTTACACCACGGAAGGTGTTTGTATTGAGTTTGTTGACATCTATAAATATCTGGGCATTTGGTTGGACAAAAAACTAAATTTCAAGCATCACATTGGAACTCACAAGAAGTTCACACTGGGTATCTCATATAGATTAAAGTTATGTTTTTCTCTATCCTCATGTGAATGTCTGGTTAGAGGCCTATTCCCATCTCAGATAGACTATGGTGGTGATACCATTTACAGATTTGCTTCTCCCACTACTTTGGCCTTACTTGACCCACTTCATTATGTTGCTCTGAGATGTATTTCAAACTCAGACTATAGGACTCATCACTGCACATTGTACTATCTGGTCGGATGGTCTTCACCTGCTATGCAGCATTGGTATATTTTAATGTACAAGGCCATTCTAGGCAGATTACCCATTTTCATATGCATTAAGTTTGTACATAAAATACCTACAATCTTAGGTCCAACAATTATAGGCTTTAAGGTGCCACCAGTGCGGACTGAGACTGGAAAAAGAGTCTATTTTATTAAGGCCCTTGGTCTTGTAATGATCTGCATGCTAGACTCAATCTAGAGTCCCTCATCTCAATAGCCAGTTTTAAACAAAAGTTAACAGTTTACAAGTTTTAACCACAAATTGTTCTCGCAACAATGCCCTAATCATTTTGTCATGTGTTGTTGCCTTTTTTGTCTATATGTATTATACACTATCTGTGTCTATTTAACCTCTCCTGTTGATGCATGGACGTTAGGTTTTACTTTGTACTGTATTGTTTTTGTTTTTTTTAAATTGTATGTATGAAATTAACATGCACTCGATGTTTAACTTTGTTGCCTTCTTGCCAGATCACCATCGCAAAAGAAAGTTCATCTCAATGGGCTTTATATGGTTAAATAAAGGTTAAATAAAAATCCACAGAACTTTTAGGACTCAGTGACAACTGATGAAGACCATGTGATGTTGAAATTTAAAAAACAGACATATAGTTTTTAGCGTTCCAAACCAGGATCAGATTTAAGATGATCTGCTCGTGGCTGGTGCTCTTAAAATGTCAAAATTAGTAAAAATCTCACTAGTTTATCTGAAAATAGAGAGAAATACACAGGGATTATTATAATAAAGTATTTCGGCCTTGACTGCATTACCTTGCCACATGCGGGATGTTGTTATTAAAAATGCCCTTCTTGATACCTTCTATTGCTTTTAAATTGCCTATTTTGAAGGTTTTGGGAGGAAACTGAAGATGACTCCAGTTATTATACCCTTTCTAAAAATGTATAAACTATGAAACTATTGTTATCTTTGTAAAGAAATTGGGCATTGCTGTGAAAAAAACAGCACTGCACTTGAGACCCTTGTGATGAGTTTGGCATCATGTATAGGCGATGTTCTATTCATTTCTTTCTTTATTTTAGGAGCAAAGGCGCTTAAACAAAAAGGTCATGCGCTGCTGGCCGGAGATGTCAGTGCTGATGCAAAACTTGCATATTATCTTGCAATTGCAGCTCCCGTGAGGCCAGTGCAAACAATACAAGTGGGACTTGCTTCCTCGTTGCTAGAAGAAAGTTCCCTCTCCACAAATCACAAACGTTGACAAGCGTAGAACAATTATGGCTTTGTTTAATAAGGATGACTGTCAGGAGCATATATTACGCATTTTATGGCCTGCAAAAATAAATGGGTCCACTATGCAGCATACTGAAAGTTAATGTGTTGTTCATTATTGAGGCCAGTAGATCATGAGAGGTTCTCCAGTATACACACATGCATATGGGATTTTAATGCAGAGAAACTAACAACCCAATAAAGACAATATATAATTTAAAGCTCATCACCAACATCACATCGATGGGCTGCGACAAATCACTTCCAACTGTGACGACAAGTGCTTATACTAATTTGTCCAAATTAAATTCTGATATTAAACCAGAATAAGAAATAAGTGAATGGATGTTTATGGTTAACACTTGTGGCACTGAGGTCTCTTTTTTGTGCTGCGATGAACTTTAAGGTCAAATTTTGTTTTTCCTCATATCTGCCACACCTGTAAGAAGGTGACATCAGCATTTATTTTGTCACTAGTCCCCATACATGCTGTGTCTTTGTTATCGGCTAATCCACTTATAAAATTACAAAATTAAATGTTTTGGTTTAGCTGAAAGTAATTTATCAGTTCTTTGTCAAGTGAGTTCTTTTTCTTTCTCACTTACTCCATTTTTCAAAAAAGAAAATGAGTAGTCAATTTAGGACTAACCTTTAAAAAGGGATGTTTTTTACTATATATTCACTCTGCATGTAGGAGCATACTGTAGCTCCGCAAGCTCAACAAACTTCCAGTAAAGGTTGAAGACGGCAGAAGTTTTTACTGGAAGCTTTTGTGAAAAACAATACTGGAGAACAAATTCAATGATAGTGACTACAAATCATAAAACAATGAGATTCTATAAACAAGAGGGTGTGCAATGTCACACGTGAGTGCACAGAGTATATGGCTTTGTAGGCTGTAAGTGTTACTACAGTGTGATGTGGGCTGTGAGGGATGTTGCGGGCTTTAAAAGTTACTGTATCACAAAGAACCAGGGCACAAGCATTTCACTCTTTTTGTACATATGACAATAAACTTGAATTTGAAGAATAGTTAGACCAAGCGTATTGTTAAAAAAAAAAAAAGTTGGTACAGTTACAAGGAAACTGGATTAATAAAAGTATAAACTAGCTGTTAAATTAGTTACGTTAATGCCAGGAAGAAACAAAGTATTACCAGTGAAGGATCAACATCAAGTCCCCATAAGAAGTACAGCACAGTAATGAATCTAGTAAACATAGACAAGTCCACAAGAGTAAAACACATACAGTTAGCCCAACAATAATTCAACACTTACTCAGGACTTTGCATTAGCAGCAACACATTAGCCTCAGAGAGCTATTATAGTCGCTAGCTTGGTTAGCAGCAAGCTGATCATAGAAAATCTTCTATGAAGTTCTGCTGAGTCACAAATCAACAATCAGAAAACAGCTGTAATTAAAAAAAAAAAGTAAACTACAGATGATGAACTCCAATATGGGCAGGGAGTAGATGAAAGATGCTATCTGACAAAACGCTGGATGTAACAACGTCAATTAAACCGCTGTGGAGCTGTGTCAGTATGTTTAACTGAAAACCAACTGCTGATACCACAAAATCAACTACATGCAACCTTAATAATTTCTTGAGTAAAACAAAGTAAAGGAAAAGAAAAAACTAAATGGGAGTGTTTGGCGCTAAAAAGATAAAGCAATAGGTGGTAAACAATTTAGAAAGGCTCAACAAAAATAGGAAGCAAAAGAAAACATCCCTGTGATATAACCTTTGTTCCACCAAGATGCATTTAAGAGATTGAACAAATACATTAAGACCTCGTTCTGTCAGCTTGTGTTCTTTCGAGCCAAGATCTGGATTTTTAGATGGTGTTGTCAGTTAATTACAGGCTTTCCAATCAATGGATTATCAAAATAGTTGCCAATTATTTTTCGTCACCTGAATGATCACTGAATCTATTGTTTCATCTCTGCCGTATTTTGCTCGTAAAGGACCTAAAATCGAATCTTAGTGACACAAAAGATGAAAATGCAGAGAAAGACCTGCCAGCGAGGTCAGGATGAACAATGGGCCTGTGGCGTCAACTCATTTTTTGTCAAGTAAAATGGAGCAATCATCTGTATCAAAGGCACTGATGAGATCAAGAGTGATTAAAATAGAGCAATCTTCAACACCAGCAGCCAGTAGTAGATCATTATTGAGTTTATGGGGAACTGTGAAGGGCTTTAAAGTCAGATTGATTAAAAAAGTGCAGTTATTCTTCAAAGCAGTTACTTAAGGGGGATCTACTTTTTCTAAAACCTCAGATAAAAGAACTTGGTCTAAAATTGTTGACACAAAGTAGGCTTAAATGATGCGCAGGAGATCATACAGGCTTTGTTACACTTCTTTCCATGTGATACAGAAAAGTGAAAACAAAAGAAAGCTTACAATTAGAACAGCAGTTGAAAAGGGAAAAAAACACACTCGATATAATACATGTTTGTGTGTTACACAAGCTTACACAGGGTCTTTCATGGCCTGTCACACAAGACTTTCTGAAGAGACCTGTGTGACTAAGATACAGCCGACTACGGCTCCTTGGCTCTGGTAAGTTTATAAGACATGTTGCCAACAGATAGAGATTGATGATAGCAACTGATGCAATTTACTCCATGTCCAGGGTTGCTGGTTCACGTTCCCCCGTTAATGGTGAAAGTTCAGGTTGCAAAAGAAAATCTCCTCTGAATCTGTCAGCTGGAATTGAACTCCGGGCTTAAAGCAGCAAAGCCGCTGGATTGGATTTCTTGTTTATCTGCAAATGCAGATGGGAAAATTCACCGGATTTGTGTGCCGGCGTGTAAATGACAACTGCACAGGGTTCAAATAATTATGCTCACTGACCAAACAGGCACAATATTTGCATGTAACTAAATGTTAGGGCTGTCAAAGTTAACACGATAATAACGTGTTAATGCAAATTTGTTTTAATCGCCACTAATTTCTTTAATGCATTAACCAAACTTGCGATATTTAGGTTGTAGCGGGTTCAGTGTTAAAGCTAGAGTGAAGATCCTGGCATCATATGAAACTAAAAAACCTAAGGCATCCATTGGTACCAACCATGTTATACTAGCTTGTGGTGAAGGAGGCTAACTAACACTCAAAACGTACATAACATTTTGGCACGGAAAAACTGGCATAGCCATTTTCAAAAGGGTCCCTTGACCTCTGACCTCCAGATATGTGAATGAAAATGGGTTCTATGGGTACCCACAAGTCTCTCCTTTACAGACATGCCCACTTTATAATTAATCGCATGCAGTTTTGGGCAAGTCATAATCAAATCAGCACACTGACACACTGACAGCTGTTGTTGCCCGTTGGGCTTGAGTTTGCCATGTTATGATTTGAGCATATATTTTTTTTATGCTAAATACAGTACCTGTGAGGGTTTCTGGACAATATTTGTCATTGTTTTGTGTTGTTATTTGATTTCCAATAATATATATATCCATACATTTGCATGAAGCAAGCATATTTGTCCACTCCCATGTTGATAAGAGTATTAAAGACTTGACAAATCTCTCTTTAAGGTACATTTTGAACAGATCAAAAAATGTGGACAATCATGCAATTAATTGTGATTAAATGTTTTAATCAACTGACAACCCTACTAAATGTACATATCATATAATGACTGTGTATAATTTAGAATTTGTGTTACTGAGCTGTTTTTCCAGATACAATTCACTCACAAGAACAACAAGAGGAACTATTTCGGTACGATCGATGTGGCTGGCTCTCCCATTTAGAACAAGGAGTGTCCGCAGACAGGAAATGAATCGTTAAAATCTGAAAAATTACTGTGTTAACTAGATTAGGCAGGGCAACTTATCAAGTAATCTCTTGATAGGGCATCTGAACAGTGTGATGGATTGCGTGCTGTCCCTTTTTCTCTGAAATGTATTCTTAATTGCTCGTTACAATTACGCATGGTCACAGAAAAGACATATTAGCAGGTGTTCTGTTTCCCCATGGATGTTTTTTATTTGAATTTGTTTTAAGGTTCCCAGCAGTGCCACTCTTTATGCATATCATTTGTGGTATATAGATATATCTTTACATCTAATAAAAGCCTGGTTTGCTGTTAAATTGCCATCTTCCTGCCAAATTTGCATCATGTCATGTTTGCATTAGAGCGGAACTGATAAATTGGTTGGACAATTTTATATCGAAATGCCAAAGATATGTAATATGTAGATTTGAAAGTGTCAACACATCATTTGTCCAACAGACAGAATGGACACATTTTCATTTCAAATGATCTTGGATCCCATTTACACTTCATGCATCTTGGGCGGATTGGATAGATATCAAATATCAAAAAAAGCTACGTGTCAATGAATCCAAATTTAAATCCGCTTGCTCAAACCACCTCACGTTCAAGCCAGATGTCTGTGGAAGGAAGTAGCCTCTGCAGGGTCTGTCCCCCGTGATAACAGCAGCCGGAATTACACTGAAATTAGCCGTCATTCTCCGTCTCATTAAAGCAACAGAAAAAAGACACAAATACAGAAGACACACTGAGCTGTCGTAGCGTTTATCTGATCCCTGATTCCAGTTTGACTGCTGAATGATCAGTGTGGGTGAGTGAGGTGGCGTAATTGAGAGCCTGTGAAGTAAATAATACTTTTGTCTCACCCGTAGTAAATATGATTCATCTTTGTATTTGTGTTAACTGACTAGCAAAGCTTTAATTGTTGTAACTAAACTGCTTCAGTGCATGAGCTGATTTGCATTCAGCCCAGGAAAACCAAGATGGATTGCAATCTGATTTGTGATCAGGCCAACAGAGACACAAATACAGTATGGAAGTGTTTTAAACCTCATCTGAATTTTAAGCGTATATGAGACACTTGAGATGACAAGTTTAAATGCAACCTTGGTTAAAATTGTTTAAAAACAAATTTGTGCTTATGTAAAAAACAAACAAAAAAAAAACAATTACTTCCGATATATCGTTATCAGATTTTTTTTTAGCTGCCAAATATCTATATCTGAATTAGGCTCAAATATCCAGTATCAGTCAAGCTATAGACCCCTTTTCTGTTGTTATTTCTGTGGGCGGAGCGCAGGTGGAAGAAGAATAATTCTCTGAACACGTTAGCTTACGCTAGCTGCTTTTTTAACAATGGCTGAAGAAAATACTAATTTCTCCGGGGGCCGCGAGTGTTACTTGAGAAAATGAACATTAACCAACAGGACCAGATTGGCCGACTCCTACACGCTGACTCAATGGCCAGACACACCTGATAGAGAAACCAAGCATGCATAGTAAAGAGAAACTAAGGGCGTATAAATCTTTGGATGCCTACTACTATCCTGCAGAAAAAGTTACTATTCCAGCATATGGCAACAGCTGCCTACAAAGTAAGCCAAAAAAGTCAGCGAAAAAGAGAGTCTTAAAATATCGTCGGAGCGTTTCAGAGATTGAGAGAAAATGTTGCTGATAGTTTAGCTTCTGCTAACCGCAGCCAAAGGCTCAAGGCTGTGGCTAAGGTTAGTAACATTTTCTCACCATTTTTCTCTGAAACGCTTCGCTAATATTGTAGCTCGCTGGGGCCTCGAATCACAGTTTGTCACCTCTAAGGTACGCGATACAATTTCAAGTTGGAGACATATTCCGATTCTGACACCCAACAACACATGACATTTTTGATGTGTAACTGTTACTACTCTGAGGTGATTTGTGTTTGCCTCCAGGCTTTCCTTTGTTTTTCATGCAGCTAAACGGCCTTTCACACAGAGCGGTTTGATCTGCACTCGCTTTGCTCGAAGCAGTGAAAAGCTGTCGTGGCACCGCACAATTGGAAATAATGGCTTTCAGAGTGCATTGGTGCTGTTGTCATGTTCTGTGTGACAGGCCGTTAAAACTATGATGTAATCATAACATCGACACTAAAAGGGTCCTTAAGCACACGTGCCATCTTTGGCACACAGTAGCGTAACCAATGGCAGCTGGCAATAAGTTTAGAGAGTTTTTTGGAAATGTTGCCGTCTCATTCGCAAATTACTTCTTTCACAGCCACTGGCAGTTGCGCGGCCTGTTATTTAGGACTGCAACTACAGATTATTTCATTGTTGATTAATCTGCCGATTACTTTCTCGATTAATAGATTAGTTGTTTGGTCTATAAAATGTCAGAAAATGGTGAAAAATGTTGCGTGGCTCCTCAAATGTCCTGTTTTGTCAACAACTTAATTTACTGTCCGCGAAGACCCGCCCTACTCTGCCTCCGATTGGCTAGTACTCGTTGCCTTCTTCGCAGAATTTGTTAAGTTTTTTTGTTCACAGGGGTGGCAGCCTTCTAACATAGTGCGCTCACATATAATTATTATGTCCTGATTATGGGAGAAGAATTTTTTTTTTTAGATGTTGCTATGCCCGTTGCCCATATTGATGGAATAAAATTACAGACCTGTTGGAGATTTGAATTTTGATGTGGTGTTATAAAACTTAATGTTAACTTTCATGTTGAAAGACACACTGATTAACAAGAAAACTTTAAAATGGTACTTCATATCAAAAAGGTTGCCAGCCACTGGTCTATAGTTTGCATGATGTGATCTGACTTTTTCACAATATTGAATGTGTCCTTTGCTGCAGATTGTATTTGATGTAAATGCCAAAGGTTGTAACTGTGCAGTCAGGAGAAGAAACGAGTGGAAAATCAAGTGAGCTCTCCCACAAGACACTGTCCACGTGTTGACATGTGTGTTAGACGGAGATTAGATCTTTGTTCTGAAGAGAAATTAGATTTCAATGACAACAGAGCCGGAGAGAGCTAAAGACTCAAACAGAAAGCGCGTGTGTGTGTGTGTGTAACAGTGTGTGTGTAGGGACTGAATAAAAGAATAAAACGCTACAGAAATAACTGTGGCTGCCCCTGTGAGTGGAAAACTCTGCTTCTTAAATGCCACTTATTTTAGGTGCATTAATTTAATGTCAGTCCTAGTTTCTGAAAATGAGAATGAATTACACTGACCTCCTCCTAAGTGAATTAACACGGGTGATTGTGGATGTAATTGCTAATTAGCATGACTCACTGATTCTACAGTCTCACAGGTGGATCATTTTCCCTCTCGGAGGGTTTTTAAAAAAGCGAGGAAACCTCGTGAACAAGGCCATTAAATTAATGCCAACTTTTCTTAAATGTGCGAGGCACCGCTCCCCTTTTTGGAGATAACGTATTTTCAATGAAATGAAAAGTGACTCGTGATATAACGCCGTGCACAGAAGTAGGTCTGCGCCAGACAGAGCGAAAATATTCAATTCCTATCACAAAAGGTTAAGGGGATCATTTTTCTTTTGACAGTGTGGCCTGCAACCCTATTTTTCTCAATATCTGGCAGCACACACCATCTCCCCGACCATCAAATACTTCAGAGACAAAATCATAATGGGAGACACAAACAACCCTCTTGCCCCTTGACCTCGTGATCTCATAAAAAAGCCAAAAGCCAAAAGCTCCACTGCTCTTACCGTCACTCTTTCAAGGAGTGGAAGTATGTGAGCACCTTTGTTTACTTAAATCAAAATCCAATACACTGCCCTGGCAGTTTCTCTCCCGTTTTTTTGCTTCCACAGCACTCAGCTGTGGCACGGCTCAAACAGATGCCCTTGACTTTTCATTAGGTTATTAACCTTTCGGGAGGTGAGCTATGATTCAGAGGGTGGGCATGGAGTCCCTGGAGGCGGTGCTGCAACACTACCAGATGACTCAGGCAAAGAGAACAGAGGAGATGTAGCGAGAGAGAGAAGGGTGGATGAGAGGAGAGCAGGTAGGGCAGGTGTTTTCTGACAAATGGAAAACAACACATGTTTAAAAAAGTCTTGTTGTGTTGAGTCCCACTGTCACTGCCTGAATGCATAAAGCCCACGAATATTGCTCACAGAGGAATGAAAAACAACAAATGCGCTCTTTTGTCTGGATAGATATTAGTATCGTCGATCACTGGTTGGATATCAGTCTTGTACGGGAGCTGCAGCCTGGCTTCTAATGCAGCACAGAGCTTGTACACTTTAGCAGGAGGTTTAGCTGTGCTTTGTCAAGTCTGCATCCCGGGTTTTATCTCTGTGACAGACACAAAAACTCTCATGAGGGCAAAATGACGGTGCAACAGGTTGTGCTCTTAGAGGAGTATTTTTATCACAAAGCTACAGTGCATGGTTAAAAGATGCCTCAGTTAAAGAATAACGTTGGTGTTGCAATGTCCATCTCTACTTTCAAACCTTACCTGCCCTGTCCAAAGCCCATTCATTCATACTTAATGACATAAATCTCATAACAAAAATATATAGAACATTTTTAAAAAGGCTAAGTAATTACGTTACTCAAACAGGAGTACATGGAACATTTGTCAGGGACTACTTTCAGCTGCAGACTGATAAACATTTGATGCAGACTCAAAAATAGGGCTGTCAAAGTTAACGCGATAATAACATGTTAACACGCACTAATTTATTTAACGCATTAACGCAACTTGTGATTGTTAGGTTGTAGTAGGCTCAACCTTTTAAAGCTAGAGTGAATATACTGGTAACATATCGAACTAGAAAAAACGTAAGGAATCCATTGATACCAACCATGTCATACTAGGTCGTCACGAAGGAGGTTAAATAACGCTCCAAACTTTTGCTAAATTCTGGCAAGGAAAAACTGGCATGGCCATTTTCAAAGGGGTCCCTTGACCTCTGACCTCAAGATATGTGAATGAAAATGGGTTCTATGGGTACCCACGAGTCTCCCCTTTACAGACATGCCCACTTTATGATAATCACATGCAGTTTAGGGCAAGTTATAGTCAAGTCAGCACACTGACACACTGACAGCTGTTGTTGCCTGTTGGGCTTCAGTTTGCCATGTTATGATTTGAGCATATTTGTTATGCTAAATGCAGTACCTGTGAGGGTTTCTGGACAAAATTTGTCATTGTTTTGTGTTGTTAATTGATTTCAAATAATAAATATTTACATACATTTGCATAAAGCAGCACATTTGCCCACTCCCATGTTGATAAGAGTATCAAATACTTGAGAAATCTCCCTTTAAAGTACATTTTGAACAGATAAAAAATGTGCGATTAATTTGCGATTAATCACAATTAAATATTCTAATCAATTGACAGCCCTACTCAAAACTTGTGACAATGAAGGGCAGTGTAATAATGTGGCTCATTGATGTGTTTTTAACCGTTTTTGGAGAAATTACCTGTGTTTCCATTCACATATTTCTACACACATTATGAAGTATCGCATTAGCAAAGCTATATGGAAATGGCAGAATTCCTTAAAACTTCCCCAACTGCGAAAAAACGTTTGTCATGCTCGCTTGAGATGGTTTTTGCTTTTGTCGAAAAACACTTGATGCGCTAAATTGATTATGGTTACGCCTTTGCCAAATAAATTCTGACATAGCGAGCATTTTAAAAAACATGATTGATGAGCTGTTTCCACTGTTGGCATCTTGTCTGATATTCCCATAACGTGTGAATGCTTGTCTTCATCTCCGGAGAGGATGACACATGGCCAATACTAGCTGACATGAAAGAACAAATTTGCCTCAAGGGGGCTTTACAATCTGTATAGGATACAACACCCTCTGTCCTTTACAATGCGACCCTCTCATCTCAAATGTGGTTAATACTGTTATATGTAACCTCTTTAAAAACTAATCTAGATATCTTTTTATCAGCCCATCACCAAATCAATGCCTCGGGTACAGTATGTTGGTACAAAATGAATGAAAACGAAGGAATGCTTTTTTTGGGGGGCAGTTTTTGCATGCCACGATATCACTATGCTGTTACATCATTTATATGTGGAAACATTGCCTCCTGCAAAGTCTGATCCCAAGTAGGAAAAGATTAAGCTCGATGTACCCAGCTGTGGAGTGATATCACACGTATTAAATCCCTATGGGCTAAACTCACAGTGTAAGGAAATGGGAAGCACACGTGAGCTGTTTTGAACGTGCAAGAAGATGGGGGGAAACCTCATGCGTGTATTCAATGTTTTGACTCAATTATACCCCGAGGTATCTCTGTCAATCCTAGAGGAAGAAAAATGAATTCAAAACGCAGCCTTCACTCATTAAAAAAGCTGCTTTACACATTCACCATGTGACGACAAACAATAGTGAAAGCCAGCAGTGATCCATAAATCCAACAACAAAAGACTATTCACAATCATTTAACCTTCATGCCCAATTTCATGCATATATAAAATAAGAACTTGACTCTTTTCTTTTGACTCCTACACCTGTACTACGTGCACACCGGCTCCCGCGGAGCTTCAGGGAGCAACAAAGGAGAGTTCCACATTAAATAAAAAATGAGCAAAGCGAGGGAAGTTTCATTATTCATCTCACACTGGCATGCCCAACTCCCCAGCTTCCCGAAGGGAACACTATGAAATTTCAATTGGCATCATTCTATGTGTTCAGTTTTAATGTCAATATCGCAGACAGTCTTCAACAGCCTCGCAGCCTCCCTTCTGACTCCAACAAGAAACTTCAAAGGAGCACTTCTCTGAATCCCTCAGTCTTGCATCAAAAATGTTAACCTTGGAGACATGCTAACTATCCGGCCGCGTACGTTCCCGAATTCCAATGAAGATTCGGATCATTCAAGAAAAAAGAGGAGTCAACCATGCCCTCCGCCTGTCGCTCCGTCCATCTTTCCATCTGACCATCGGCCTGCTTCTCTCCTCAAATCCCCAACGTACTCACACGCCGTCCTCTTCACTTCATTCTTAGAAAAATTGCTGAATCAAGTGCAGCTCTTAAAAAATGAAAAGCTCACGCTGAAACACTACTGACATTTACTGTAAGGACTCAGCAGAGACGTACACTAAGCTCTCGTGTTTGCACACTGTGACGCACATAATCAAATGTAAAGCCCTGGAAGACGAAAGAAGCCTTGATTTGATGTTGTCAGAAGACTAAAAAAAAAGCAACAACAACAACATAGTAAAGCTGAGCTGCTCTTTGGGGGCTTGTGTGGCTGCTGCTCACTAGGCCTCAGGTGTGGAGCTCTAATGGTTGGCAGCGAGGAACCACCTGAGTGCCAATGTGCCCGTAATGTTGCCAGAGCTTTGGAGGTAGAATCAGAGGTACACTGGCAGAAAGATTTGTGCAGGTGCTGTACTTACACTTTGGTGTAGTGACTGACACGCTATCCTCCAGCAACATCTCGTGACAAGACATGAAATCCCACAAGACGGAGAGAAAACTTTTGTAAAATCCTGAAAGTTCAGTATTTGCAGGTTTTATTTATTTATGAAATCTCCCCAATATGTAATATCTAATTCCCCTACAGTCAGCACTTGTCAATGTTAACTTCAATGTTAACCTGGAGAGGGAAGTTCTCATGTCACACCTGTGATTAGCAACTGGTTTGATGTAAATATTGTAGCATGGCTAATAAATAAAAATGCACCAAATTATTTGCAAACTCACCAGCATTTGATCCCAATATGATCATTGTAAAGACGGCTTTCCAGGATTTTATTATCAGTGTGATGCCCTCAGGGTTTTGAAATTAGTAATAGCTGGAGTAAGCTGTATGGTCATGAATTATGAATCGCTTGTACGACAGAGACCATTTTTATTCAAAGGAAAAAAGTAAATTCAATTGTGAAAAAAGCTGACAATGTGAAAAAAGTTCAGCTTTGTTGCAATAGTATACTCTTTATAATATTAAATGTATTTTGGGGGGGTGGGTACATTATGCTGCAAGCAAAATTCCTGCTTTTTCTTTCAAAGGTTCAGTGTGTAGGATCTGGCAGTATCTAGCGGTGAGGTGAGGAGATTGCAGCCAACTGAAGCCTCTCACGTGTGCCAAGCGTGTTGGAGAGCGGCGGCGACGGGAGCGAGTAACGTTATCGACTCCGGTCCAAGCAGGAAAAGTTAACAGAGGTTGGTTTGTCCGTTCTGGGCTACTGTAGAAACATGGCGGTGCAACATGATGGACTCCGTGGAGAGGACCCGCTCCCTATGTAGATATAAACGGCTCATTCTAAGGTAACAAAAACACGATTCTTATTATAAGGTGATTATACACTAACGAAAACATACTTAATAATAATATATTTCATTGACATGTTACACACTGGTCAGTTAACTAGTTAACTAACTAGTAGACCTACATCGAACTGACAGACTTTGCCCCATCTGCTGTAGCTGATGAAGGGCCCAGTAGTAGTAAATAGAAATCTGTCTGGATGTCAGTCTGCCTTCATTTCATCTCAAATGAAATCCTTGCAAAGAGAAAGAGAGAGAGAGAGAAAAAAAAATCCTCATTTCCCCACTTGCCCTCACTTAATATATGGAGGGGTTTGAATAATCCTGATAAAGTTCATCCCATGCAGCTGGGAAAAGCATTTACACATAATGCGAGCTGTCCATCTGATAGACCTGTAAGGAATAGATAGTCATCATCATCCCCGCACATTTGGAACACCCACACGGTCTCTCAATCGTCTCATTTACAGAGGGCATGAATGGGAAGGAAAATGTCATTAGCGAGATAGGTAATCTGTTTCTGGAGAGGAATCAAAGATCATAATTGGATTTTCTTCAAGGCTGCTCAAAGCTTTTCAGAGTGTCGGCCCACTATCATATTAATGATTGTAAGCCGACTGATCTTGAGAGCGAGGCTTGGTGAGAAACGGCCTCCTCTACAGGTGCCCACCTACAACTTAAGTCTGATTGCAGAAAACCCTCCCAAGAGTTGTAACAATTTAAAAGGATTCAATACATTGAGTATTATGTGAAAGAGGACAAAAAAGAAGGGAGGAGTAGGAGGGGAGAAAAATTATTTCACCACAAAGTGAAAAATCTATGTTAAAATGGGCTTTCTCTCCTCAATGGACCGTTCACCAAACCCCTCAACTGAACAGCAATTGTCCAACCATAACTGAACATAGCAGGCCAGTCAAGCTTTACATTTCTCCACAAGTGGCGAGCATGGGGCGGTAGAAAGAGTGTTATAGCATTTAAAGAATTAGGAGGGCGTATTTGTTTTAGCCTTTCGAAAACCAAGAACACAAGTGCCAAAGTATAAGGAATGAAGTAAACAGTGTGTTGGTCTGCTATAACGTGAGCTGCATTCGATAGCATGCCCCGCTAACTAGCTCACAGTACTAACCGGGTGTTACTTCCAAGGAGCATTTAATTAACTAACTAAATCAGTTTGTGGTGTTACAAGTTACATTAAAAGCCCAGTTTACAACTAGCACATCCATTGTGTAATATTGCACTGTGCGAGTTGGTCCTGGATGCTATGAGAGTTAGGCTAATATTAGCAGCTGTGTCCTGCTTTTTACTGTATTTGGGGAAGTTTCACTCGAGCCAATGTTACCTGAGATCTGTTATGGGGCTTTTCCATTGGCACTTTTGAGTCAAACCGTGGCGCGCTGATGTGCGTTTCCATTACCAGTTTTAGTGTGCCGAGTTGTGCCGAGCCCAAGATGGACCATCTCTGGAGTCGGGCCAAAGTGCGCCCAACCCGCCCCCAAGCGAGTTGCGGTGAGGTCTCGCAGACCGCGGCCAACCCGTGCAGGAGACCAGAGAGAAAGAAGTTTTTAAAGGTCTCTGTGTGTTCAGCTCTCAGTAGTTTTGTAGCTTCTAACTGAATCTCTGTGGTGTGAAGTTTAGTTTCTCTCCTGCGTCCCCGTTTGTGCTTTTAGATATCTGCTTTATATGATACGTTTTTACAACGATACGATACGATACGATTTCCATGGTTTCGATACGATTCAAGGATGATATTTGGCTCATCTAGAGCGATATGATACGATACGATACGATACGATACGATACGATTCAATGATTTGAAATCGATACAGTAACTTTTTTTGCCAAAGATTCAATCAGTGTGACTGTGAAATAAATAGCTGGATACTGAACAGTGTAGGTCAGGAATCAGGGATAAATGAATTACAGATATAAACAAGTAAATAACAATTAATGGCAAATACATACACCTTTTATTTGAAAATAATATCAAGTGAAACTGCAGGACCTGCTGATTCAGTTCTCAAGATACAAGGCAGTGCAATATTTAACAAAAAATAAAATAAACCAACTTCTATTCAAGTTAAATGAACAGTGGTTTAACATGCTGCTTCTGACCTCATTTTCAATATAAACGGTAGAGCAATAATACAGAGATCAACCACTGATAGTGATCTAACAGCTTGGGACAGAATCATTCCTATACAAATGCTGTTTAAATAATTTGCTTTTAGTAATCAAGTAGTCCGCCTACAGTGTTCATTTGGGGTCTTTTCATACATGAAAACATACGAGAAAACATTTTAAAACTATGTTAGACTAACATTAGTTGAATTTCTGTTTTGTTTTAACTTTACTCCCGTGATAATTTGGGATTAATCGATACAATCGCTTTTTTGCGTTTCAAATCGATTTTATATCGATATACATCTCTCGTGAAGGACAACTTGCCGAGTAACTATCAATGTAGTTGGATCGTAGGAATATAAATCGATACATCGATGAAATAGATGAATCGTTACACCCCTATTAATGGATTATCAAAATAGTTGCCTATTAATCTAATAGTCACCGAATTAGCGGAGCTTTGTTTGTTTTTGCAAACATCACAGCACCTGTGCAAGAATGCAGTAATCAGTAACCGGGTTACTAGTATTGATTGATCATATATACAGGGAATATGAATAACTGATTTATCTGTGCTCATGTAAACATCATATCCCGGATATGATCGGAACTGGGATAAGCCTCATAAACTGGTCATTCATGTCCATGTAATCGTCATCATTGAAACTGCATTACGTGACACGCTAGAATGGAAAGCTTGACAGGCATAGCAACAGTAACTACGGGGGGTGGGGCTTAGCGAACAGCGAGTCAGTTGCTGTAGAGAACCGCTGCTCAGAAGAAAAACAAGTGAACACTGATAACACAGATTTGACAGAAAGAGGGATCATCACAGGTTGAATCAAACATGAGGAGCCTGAGAAGTTAACACCTATAGTCTATAAGAAGCTGACACTTCAAATCCCTCAGAATACATCCTGCTAATGAGCTTCACTTTGCTGCTAACATGCGCTGAAAGGGCTCACAGCTGGAGCACTTCACAGAGCATCCACGTTTAGTATAAGGAATAATTCAGTTATCTAGTTACATGCTGAAACTGACAGATGTTTTAATCAAGCTGCTGGATGACATTCAAATGTATTAGTCAGAAATGACAGGTATTCTGTTCAGGATAAACGTCTTCAGGTACAATGTACACTTTTTGCATTTTACGCTTTGTTTCTGTTTGTTTTAAAGCATTAATAAACAGTAAACAACTAACATTAATAATTCATTGTGGAACTTGTTCTGCATTGCAGCACTGTGAACTAGAACTGACAAAGATGTAATTGCATTGCAAGTCTTATATAAAAGCACAATATTTAAAGTGTATATTGAATCCTGTTCATGTTCATATTAAATGTGGTCAAAGTGTGAAATAATGAGGTAAACCTATGAAAAAGTATTTCAGACTGGCTTCTGACTGTTTTGAACTGTTTCCAACATTTTTTTTCCACTTTCTACTGCTGCAAGCTTATGTCAGCTCGTGCCGGATTTCTTTATATGGTCATCTGCTCCAGGCAAAGCGCGCCCCCTTATCCCGCATATTAGTGACACTGTCAAGTATATATTTGTCCATTGATTCATCCAAAATAATGTTTCAAACAGATAATTGGGGAAATCCTCAAAGACAATGAGAAAAAGATGTTGTATGAACACCTTTACAACAAAATTTCAATTAATGAGCAATGGACTAGTATAACAGTCTGGCTACATTGAAGGCGGAGCGGAACGAATGAATGACTGATGTCATGCTGCGGAAGGCGACTAAAGCGTCTGGTTGTTTTTGACAAGTTTTAAATCTTTTTCAAAAACATTTTCAATGCTGAGATAGCTTATTATTTACCCGTGGCAGTTTGTATTACAAGTGGCACACTTACCCAATAAAAAAACCCAACTCACGGACCACTTAACTCCCAAGAAAACACAAAAAGAAAACTGTACACCTTCTGAATTCATGTTTCTCTCTTACACCAAACTTAGAAAGACTTAATTGCCTTGTTATCTCCTCGTAAAACACACTTCATTCAAACTGGACAGAAACAAAATAAAACTCACCAAACACGGCTTATTTAGTCGCAACTTTAGCTTGACTACTACAGGAAGCAGGGCAGTAACATGAGTGTGTCTTATGCTGATTTGGGCCCATTACACTTCAACAGTGTCTTTTTCTAAAACCAAACTCGGCACATTTATGCGAAAACTCGATTGCAAATGATGTCATTTCTCAACATGTAACTTTCAGCCAGTCTCATCAGTAAGCATTTTGTAAAAGGTCTGATGGATGTGAATGTGTATGTAACAAGACGGTGTGTGAAGCTGCATCATAACGCTGCTAAAGTCTACTGGTGTCTAAGCAGATGGTGGTTCTGCAGTTATGGAAGAAGGTAGCTATAATGTGAAGTGCTACCAATCTGAAGTGCTTTGAAAATTGCTGTAATGGTGCAACACATGGGGCGCTATTACAGCGTTGTCATTTCTCAAACAGTTGTGGTCTCTCAAACTTGTGTTTTATTACAATTATACAGTGAGCCTCTGAATCAAACTCAGGGAGAGCAGAACAGGTGTAAATACAGAAGATAACAGGCCAAAGATGTCTTTTCTCCTTGACTTTGTCTGAAATCTCATACTATCAACATACTTTTGTGTATAAACAGTAGTATGTATCTTTTCAGACACACCGAGCAGTAATTCACACCGTCACTTGCCGAGAGCCTCCTTGCTGGTTGGAGACGTGTCACTATGGTAACAAATGCTAACCTCATGTGACAAAAGGAGGGTTTGTGAGATTCAAATTAGGTATTGTTTTAAAATATATATTACGCCTAGCAAAGTGAAATTTTATACTTACAGTTAAATTGTAGCGTTATTGACGTTACACAACTGTCCATCAAGATCGTTTGTAAACGTTGTTGCCACTTCCGCATTGTATCGTGGGATATTTATGCCATCATAGTGTCCAGCGTTGCATACTGTAATATTTCACCGGAAATATTATGCAATTTGTGTGCTATTGGTTTTGTACTAAAGTTTCGGACATAATAAACAATCTCACGTACTGTTTGAGCGTACTAAATAGCATGTTGTTATGGAATTCTGGACCAAACCTTTCTTTTTCTTCTACTGAATAAAACTATAGACCTTTTCAAACTTAACATAAACAATGGGCCTTTTTG